>JADQWA010000935.1:0-202500 GCA_018344505.1 Nebria ingens riversi | reverse complement strand
ATATCTAGTTTAAAATTATTTTTAATTGCTTACAAAAAAAAAAACTGACGTAGACGCTTTGAAGAAATATTAAAAATAAATAAATATTTTGAAATTGTCAAAAATACTATAATAAGCTATAATTTTATGTAAATCTAGGCAATAAGGAATTCCTATTCCAAAATTTATAATCAACATGAATTTTTACAAGTTTAATAAGTTAAAAAAAATTAAGATGATACATAAGAATATAAGTTATGCAAAAGACCTACAAAGTTATAATTTGTAAACATTAGAATCGCAATAAACCGTTTTGAGTATACCTATTATAATAAACAATCATTTGCAACTGGTTTTCATAGTTCAAATAGGACTGAATTATTTTCAAATATCAACGCCTGCGGTTATTCAAATTCCAAACAACCAGAACGGTTATTATTATTAACAACCAAACCGCTACCGTGGTAACGCTGCGAAGCAAATGGAATGTTGTTTCCGCTTTTGAACATACACACGTAAACAGACGAAAGACTATTTTTGTGTTTGCTCGGCTTTAAAATTAAATATTCTTTTCGCACCTTTTTAAAATAACTATATATTTTGATAAGTTGTTTCAATAACACACGCCGACGATCTACTTGAACATTTTCTTTAAAATTCCAATAAGATACCTATGCTTTTATATAATGCAACAAGAACATAATAATTTATTAAAAAAGAAATTCTTGTTCTGTTTCTGAAACAACTGAACAACTTTTCTACACAATGTACTAACCATTAAACAATTATAATATACTCGTAAATTTTATGACGTTTTCCTCTTTTCTTATATTTATTAATTAGCGTATTTTGGTCAAGTTATAAAAATACAAACATTTCATAAAACGAAATACAAACTTTAATATTAAAAGTGCTGTAATAAATTTTATACTTTATCACTATAAGTGGGATGATAGAAATATAAATTAGGCAATAAACTGACGATTTTACATTATTTTAATCTTAAAATAACTTCAAAACTAACCCAGGTTATACTTTTAGC
This sequence comes from Nebria ingens riversi, assembly GCA_018344505.1. Classification (NCBI taxonomy): domain Eukaryota; kingdom Metazoa; phylum Arthropoda; class Insecta; order Coleoptera; family Carabidae; genus Nebria; species Nebria ingens. Next base: position 201,479 of record JADQWA010000935.1, on the reverse strand, counting down.
AGCGAGTTAAACATTTTATATTAATATCTATATTTATTATCACTACGAATTTAATAGTATTACAGAGTATTAAAATTTTATTGCTAACCTTGACAAGTCATTTAATGTGTTGTTTTTTTTCATAATGTAAAATATTAAAAATAAAAGGGAAACGAATGAAAAATTGGGTGTGTCTGAAAATATTATTTATTAATCAATTCATAGTTAAGAATCATTATCATTCACAGCAATAAAAAATAATTAGTTTTCTAACGCTCCAACGTTAATTAATTTGTTTATTAATTAAGCACTTCATTAGCTAAAGTTTAAAAAACATATTTGGCTTGTTAAAAAAAAAAAATGGCGTTTTAGTTGCATTGCAGGTATGTATGTAGATGCAAAGTAAATATATGCAGGAAAGAAATATTACTAGTCTATATTGTCTGACAGTTTTCAATCTAATTCGTTATCTGTAATTATTTTTTCACTAAAAGCGCTAGGAAAATGCTTAAAATTATCTTGACTGGTTGGAAAAGCGAATGAAAGAGAGTTGGTTATAGGTAGCAGCCGTGAGTCGTGCGTGTGAAATGGAATTGAAAATTTCCCGTCACGAACGGGGAACACGCACACCGCCGCCCGGGAAACTAAGTTGAGATGGATCGGTGGGTGGCGCACAAAATAACCCCCTTTTTTACCCGAAAGTCATGTACAAACAGACACATACAGAATATTACCATTAATATAAACTAAATGTGTAAGGGAATATACGAAGCTCCCATGCGAATTATTGAACCAACATTTCTTGTTTGTACGTCCTTAATTATAATTAAATATAAACGCTTACAAATATGATTCACAATGAGTGAAATTCTATGAAAATTATTTGTTGTTTTCTATGGTTTAATATGGCTTAAAAACGAAAGAAACGTTGTTAATTTTACAATCGCAGGTGTTAATTCTAAAATATAATAAATTAAGTGCCAATGTGGCCAGTAAATAAATTACGGAGTTGTTCAGTTGACTATGTAACTACGTACAATAAAATCTAATAAAACCAACATCGTTTCCGGAGAGTAATAATTAGTGTATACTTTTGAGGCATCAGTAGTGGTAATTGACAAGGAGCATCGTACCTCCAGCAAGCAACAGAGACAAAAATGACCAATTAGGAAGGCAATGACATCACCCAGCCAGTCCCACATGGGACTGGAAGGATACAGAATGAATCTCTCGCTAACGATGAAAGCTGAATTTTATAATATGAAAACGTGGCCGTAATTAAACTTTACTTTGAAGTCCGATGCCACGTTATTAGTTACGTGAAAAGCTACCGGGAATTACTAGAACTTTCATATTATCACTTCATTTACAGATAGTTAGAAAACACAAATATATTTATACTTTCATAATTTGGTTTTGTTTTGATCTATTTAAAAACGACGTTTTGTATTTTAGTAAGTTTATATAAAACATAGGGCTTTTTATTTATATATATATATATATATATATATATATATATATATATATATATATATATATATATATATATATATATTTAAACTTGTTTATTTAAAAATATAAATTCTATTTACTAGAAAATAAATATTTAAATATGACGAAATAATTATTAAACAAATTAATATAAAATATAATAAATTCACACAGTTGATTCATAAAGAAGCAGAACATTAAATCAATAGAAACAGATGAAGAAAATGTTTTTATGAGAATAGCATTCAATTCAATATACAGATAATACGAATGAATTTATTATTTATAAATCAATTTTATCGTGTATCGCATTACACTTTTATGCAGCAATCTTATGATTTCTACTCAGAAATGATAAAACGAACGATATTCTTTTTCTTTGGGATATCGATTACGTGGAAAACACAATAATGCCTTTTTCAAATGTCAATTTTAATTGAGTCTTGTTTTATTGAAGTATGTGTTGGTATATCAATAAAATAAAAAAAAGTGTAATGAATTTAGGTTTGTTTCTGTAATATTTAATAGTTGTGCAAGTAAACTTCAAAGAAACAACTAAATAGTCGTTCTAATTTGTTATCAAAAGTAAACACTAATATGATGTATTAGTTTTGCAAAATTTTCTATTTGAAGACCAGGTTTCTTTATCTTATTTGACGGGATTCTTTTTATCAAATCAAATATTTAAAATAATGTACTGTAAATGAAAACCAAACAGTGCACCCTTTCACGATAAGAATAATGCAATTTTAGGCCTATTTCATTTTAATGAAATATATGTCGTGTCATCATGTGTAAACACAAAAATGGGTAAGGTATTTTCAAATATTTGCTTTTCGTGTTTATCAGTATTAATTTAAATTATTTCATGATTTTTGCAATAATTTATTTACTATATACATTATTGTAGGATTATCATTTAATTTTCAATATTGATATTATCAAATCTTATTCTATTTGAAATATATTTTTAAACATGTTTAGATTATGAATTGCATTTAATGCTAAGCTTGGCCAATGTATATTTAATTTCTAAACAGGGTACAATTAAAATGTGTGTGTGTGTATGTTAAAATAATCTAATCTAAGGTAATCTACTCTAAGCTAAGTTAACTTAATAATACATACACAAAGTCATAATCGAGTAGAATAATATAAAAATATGGAGCATGAATATTTCTGTGCATAATATAATATGATAGAATCTGTCAAAACTGGACATTTTTATTATCTACATAAAATGATACAGACAGAAAGGTGTTTGTAATAAACAGATTGACATCACCATTCAATTTGATTAAAGTAACAGATAAGTGAAAAAACAATATAGAAAACATCCTGTGTTTTACCAATAGTAATTGAGTCATGTGTAGTACATTTTAAAATACTATATATTGGATGGATGGATGGATATGTGCTATGATAATAACGTCAACTTCCGCCGGAAAGCACTGATGACGTACGATTGCTTTGTTTTCCATAAGGGACGCAATATACATGTTTCATCATAACAATAATATAACTGTCAGATCAAGATATGATAACACCCAGTATAAGGAATGGCTCAAGGGGTGGGCAAAAAGTTTATTAATTCAACGATAAATTGACAACGTGGATCTCTCAGATTTATTTATAAATTATTACAAAAAATATAAGATTACACATTTATAAATAAAAATAAATTTGTATTATGGTTATAGGTCCTTTATAGATATTACAAAAACTAGAAGAATTGTCAATTTTAATAATTGTTAGACATCGTTTTTGAATTTTGAATATAATTCAAACGGATTATCCTGATATTTTAAAGTTGCAGTAAAACCAAATATTGTAAATGTATTCTATAATTATGTTGTCAAACGTTTGAAAAATAAATCAACATACAAAAGAAAATGTTTGCAATCAGGTGCAAAAATGCAACACCCAATATATAACCATGACACGTAAGCAGTAAGTCAACCAGTGTGTATAACCGCACTTGCACTTGGTTCTTTTGTCTTCAGCGCATCGCACATTCAAGATTCTAAATAATTCAACAACAGAGCATGCGCACTGTGTAAATAGAAGTGACATGTGTAAGTTTTTCTTCAACTTTTTCCATGCGAGTTCGCGTTTTGTTATACGTTTAATATTTATTTATTTTCGAGTTGAAAAACATTAAAAAAAACCTGTACAAATGTTTTGCTCGTGCGTCTATGTTTATATGTGAACTTTATCAAATGTAAATATTATATGTGATCCGCGTGTATAAATAAAATGTGTAGGTTGACATATTTGCAGCGATTATAAAAATATTTTAATTTTAACCCTTCATATATGTATATATAGAAAAAAAAACGAATAAATGCCACATTAAACATTTTAATTTTATTCATTTTCTAATAAATTAAATTACGATTTTTGTAATCGACCACCAGAAATGATAAAATAATAACGTGCATTATATGTATATAAAATAAATTGCTTTATTAAAATAAGACGGAATGGCCTATGTCTATTCATATTTGAAGATTACATGGCTACTTCTTCGGTTAGGGCATCTATACAATTCATGCTTGATGATCAGATGAAAAATTACCAAGTTTCTAAGTGTAAAATGCCATGGGCTACTGGTTTTTGTTGTCTTATTATGTGGGTGGGCCAACGTATCCAAAATTACGATAACCATCTCACGTTTTGTGTACTGTGGATGTACATACGTTAAATATTCAAAGTTTTTGGCAGTTTTTTGAAGGAGGTTATAAATTATTTTACCTAAACGTAAATTTACCTTATGTCATTCTTATCAGATTATCACGTTGTTATCTGTAAGAATATGGAAATTGCTTGTATATTAATTGGTATTACAGAGAACCATTTTGTTTTTATTGAATTTTTATAAATACATAAAAACTAGTTTTCATGGAAATTAAGATTAGTTTTCACAAATTTCGAAAATGAAACATTATTAAAATAGAAAACTTAAAAAAAGAAATATGTTTGCCCTAATGTTTGTTTTGTCGGCTGTTTATTGGATTCTAAAATATGATTACGATTCCAGAGGTTTTTTGGTAGATAGACCAAGTTTTCAATATCCATGTATGAAGAAAATCAATATATGTTTATTTTTTGGAGTACATACTCCTTTGCAAGTTAGAATTTATTTCTATTTGAGCGAACTCAGCACTTTCTGTTCGCCGAACATCTGACACTTTTGTTCATGAATTATTATGCTCCACGCACGCATATTATATTAAAACGAGTAAGCTTTTTGCACTTTGGAAAATGTTCCCGCAAAACCTTGCACAGCCGTTCATAAATTTTGATAACTTGCCGAACCTATATCTTACATAAATTTCCACAGACTTACGCACTTTTCTCATTTTTCCCACATGTTCGAATTTGCGTAACAAAATCTAATTTCATTTTATATAAAATCAACAATGTATCGATGCATAGACAAACATATTTGCAGGTGATTTATTTTATACGCATACACACAAACATTTTCAGTATTGAACAAATAAATTATATACTACCTACATATTCTACCAAAACGTTTAAACCAAACCAGTTGACAATATCTTTTTACTTTCTTATACGAAATACGTTTAGAAATTCAAACGATTTTTAAATCATACACAATCCGCATATTCTAATGAATTTACTTACTTTACGTAATTTAAAACAAATTACAAAAATATGCTAATTTGACATTGACAAACATAAAAATTGATTAACCTTTAAGTGACAAATAATTTTTTGATCTCTGAATACGTAAATTGATACTAAGGATGTCCAAATCATAAACAAAGATTATAAAAATACAAAAAACATACCTAATCTTAAAAGCAATAAAATAAAGATTATAGTTGGTTTTTTTCTGTCTCAAAGGCTGAACATAAGAGGAAGCATGAAGATTTGTCTGTTTAAATCCACCTTTTGCTGTTATGCTTGTTGTTGTGATCGGTCGACAACTTCAAGCGTACCTACTAATGATCCAGATTGACTGGTTCAATTGATCTTACACTCGACATACGTTCATTGAACCACTCTTATCTCGCATGCATAGGGCTCATATAAACTATTACGGTACACATTATACAGTAATTTTATAAAGAAAGTTGTATTTAATTCAATAAAAGTCCTAAACAAATATAAAACTTAATAAAATTTAGTTGTAGACATTGGGTTTGGTATCAGGAAGAAATTAACAGCCATAGCAATTATCTTGTATAATTAGAGTTTTTGATAGATTAGGTTGTTCTACTAATTGAACATGCAAACTAGTAAAAAAATATTGTAAATTATGAACGAGAAAAAAGAATTGAATTAACTATTTAACAAATATGTTTTCTAATAATAATGAATGAATGAATTGGCGTTGATTCTTTTGACTACCAAAACGAAATGAATATATTACGATCATTGTTAACTGGGATCCAATTAATTTCGCTTATGATTTATTCGCAAGTTTAGAAGTAAATCATTACGGCCGGGACATAAATCTTCTGGAACCTAACCAAGAATGGAGAAATCCCATTTGCCGGGACGGGGAAGCCAGTGCGACGCACTCCTTGAGAGATATCTTGTTGTAAAACTGTACAGATTATTTCACAACGATAAGTTTGCGAATTTAAGTTTATTCTTTATCGTTACGCGAATCAATAAATTTACGCGCGCGCGCCCAACTTTGAATTATTATCTTCTTTGAACGGGATGCTTCCTGATTTATGACTTTAAATATTAATGCCTATTATCGTGTCAAAAATTTTTTCTTTGCTCGGCCGGAGAGAGTTTCTTATCGCTGTTTTGCTATCTTCATTTGTGACGAAGAAAATGTCTTCCAATTAGTTAATTGAGTTTTACTCTGTTTTCTTATAATATAAATTACGAAGCCAAAATTCTGGGATGTAAACGAAATCAGAGATAATGGAACAAAGCAAAGCTAAGAAAAATTGCGAGTATAGAAAGAAAATCATGTCACTGATAAAGTTTTTTTAGTATTAGAGTTTAAGTTGGTCCAACGCATAAATCTTAATAAATGTTGTTTTTTAATATTTCTTTATATACAAATGTGTTATTTTTCGACGTTAATATTAAATAAGCATACGTACTAGAACAACATGTATTACAGTTAGATGAATTTTTTTTTTAAGGTAAATCGAGAAATACCACAAAAAAAGCTGTTCTTAGTTTTATGGTTTCACATATACGTAGCGTCATATACGTTATATGTGACTTGTGTTGCGTATATTTCTTTCTTTATACTTGTATGCAAGAGTAACTATGTGTGTATGTGTGTCGTTATTAAACTCGATGAGATCTTAGAGTGGACACACGTCCCAAGCTGTTCACCATTAGTTGTTCTTATATATGTGCTACACACACACACACACTCGTAAAGTTACACGTGACCTGAACCAGAACGTTGTCCACATCGTTTCATCTTTGTTTGTCCTTGTGGTTTTATAGTTTATTGTCTCATTTCCTCACATTTAATTCTCTTTTTTTTTTGTATTTGTTCTAATGTAATTTTTATTTTCTTCCTTTGGCTAGAAAATATATTTAGGTTTATTCGGTTTCTCATAGTCAAAGGAAAAATGTTGATATATTTCAAGTATGAATTAATGGATTTTATTTGTTAAATAATGAGGTATCTATATTGATTGATGTTTCCGTAGCAAAACAATAAATATATAAAGAAGAACTGGAATGAATATACATGTGTATTAATTTAATTTTAAGATACTTAAGTGGTTTGTCTTCAAAATTAAATACGGTAAAAGTTTACGGAAATATCTTTCGCAACACGGATGCATTTATACTCTCACATTTTGATGAATTACTAAAACAATACTCAATTGTTCGTTAATTATCTGTTCTTAATAATTTAGTTTACACTAGTTGCTTATAATAGCACAATAGTGCTTGTTTTTATTGCTTCATGTACTCGTATGATAATTACTTTCTAGAAAAGTTAGAATATAGCATTGATGTTTTTGTACACATGTATCAAAATAAATAAACATCTGTATAAGAATGTGTTGGTCACGGACGCCTCTGTACTGGGTCGCTCAACCTGTTTGTGAACACGCCTTTACAATGCGCCCACGAAGATTCTCGGTCATGGCTAATACGGCGTGCGTATAGCTAAGGTACTCAGCAAGATCACTTTGTTTTTCTACCAATATTGTTAAATCGAATTGATTACTAACAATAATATTTCTTTAGCGAATTGCTAGATGTTTTTAGAAAAGAGTGGGATGTATTGTTTGGTTTGTCAAGGTGAAACTGAGTAGGTTTTTGATTTTTTACTGACTGCACAGATCCTGTTTTCTTTAACGATTTGAATAACGCTCCAACTAAAAACAGAACTTGAGCTACTGTTAAACCGAGCGTGTTTGAATTATATATTCGACCATACTGTATAACTTTATCCAAACGATTTCCATATACATTGTAGTAAAAATTTGTGGATTTTTTATTAATTAATTAAGAATCAAATGGTTTGTCCTTTTTAGGATTTCTTGAATTTGTTTACTTTAATTTTATGAAACGATTTGGGCATCATTACTTTTTTAACACATCCATCACTTTAATGTGAATGTTTTTTTGTTAATTCTAATTATTGCAAAGGTATCCAACCATAACTTTAATGCGAATTATATACCTACATATTTTTAGCAATTTAATTAAATATTGTTTTATGTAAGAAGGTTTGACACTATCTATCATTGTCAAGCGAGTCAATCTTGCTAACTGTCGAAATAACACGCACTTGAAAAAGAAACCAATAGATGGCTCAGCCTATATAACTAAAGTTTATTAAAATTTGTGTTAAATTTTTAAAATTTTAATGTGTTGCTAACCATATTAACACGAAATAAATATTTATTTTAAATTTTATTTCATTTAAACTCTAAACTGGGCTGAATACAAATTTAAACTGATTTTCTTATATGTGTATTTACTTTTAATACAAAATAATTTTTAAATTAAATTCTACATAATAACTGAATTTGCACTTATTTGTTGGAGTAAAGAATAATAAGTTTAATATAATATATTCTTGTTTCTGACTAAAGTATATTTATTCCCAAGTAATTTATATAATTGATGGAGTCTGCTTTTATAAGTTCCGTATTTTTTTTTAGTAATAAATAAACACAAACGTTGTTTTGTGAATAATAATTTCCGAATAAATAATTGTACTTGGATCGTTGTTAATTTTCAATTTTTCTCATGTCAACATAGTTAGAATGTGTAAATAATAAACAATCGCGACAGAAAACATTAATTCGTTTGTCAACGTGTGCTAAAGAAATAAGTACCATGCACACGGTATAATACGCAGTTGTTGAAGTACTACGCGTATACAACCTGTCGCACTCATATTATAAAACATCCTACGACATGGGTATATGCAAATAACAACCCTTACCTCTCGCATAAAATTACAGATCAATATTGCAGATTATGCATGTTCGAATAGCTGAAAATATTGTCATACTAATTCAATAACATAAATGAATTTCAAAGTACAAAGTACAGAGATAAAACACTGGAAACTATTTTATACTATTCTGAGATTGTTCAAACTTTATTTGTTTGTTGATTTATGAGTGTTGTCTTAATTTTTTTTTACAAATAAACTGTTTGCTATTACTTTCAATTAGTTTTAAATTATATAATTTTTTTGATATATTAACGAGTAAAGTTATCAAATCAAATTAAAGTTTATGAGAAATTACAAAATGAATTAACCTCATCTGTGAAGAAAAGATATTTGTTCTTGTCTTAATTATCTTTGGTAGTTCAGCCATTAGTTTTTATTCTTTAAATAGTTTTCTTTTGTGCTCCTGACTTGAATGTACAACACAAAAATATTCGGTAGGGCTTTGAACACCGCTCAGACTTTTGTTTATCTAAAGTAGAAACTCACTCGGAATCCAGTGAGCTTATGTGAGATATTCTTAAGACGGGATTAACTTGAATGAGGAACGGAACGAACATACTGTACAAAAATAAAATAAGTCAGAACGACCTTTGAGTCTTAACTATTTTTTTCCTACTCTTTTATGTAATGACATTCTGTTTTGACTTCATTCTTTAACAGATTAATGTTTGATAAGTTACTGAAATATGCTTCAATCTAGTGGTAATTGGAAGCTTGGAAATAATGGAATCAACAAATAATGTATAGCTATTCATTTAAAATACATTGTGAGTATATATACACATATATACAGTGGACCATCTGTTGGTTTCTTTTTAAAGTGCGTGTTATTTCGACAGTTTGTCTCCAATGTACTTTCTTCAATAAAGCAATTAATTAATAGCAATTTCAAAAAGAAACCAACAGATGGCCAACCCTATAAATATACTAAAAATGTGATTATAGTTTTCTAACATGGTAACAATTAATCATTTGCTGTGAAATAGATTTTCTGCATGAAACAGTTGGTATTTATGTTTAAGAAGAGGTCAGTTTGTGCATGAGAAAAGAATTCATTACTTGAACGAATATATGAATGAAATATGAATCAGTAAGTGTGTGCAAATGATATTAATATGCAAAATGTTCGGACGTGAGCCGCCAACAACCAAACAAAATGAATGCTTAATTTCTCTGAAAGTAATATGATTATTATGTAGCAAGTCACGAATGGGACCATCACTCCCATAGAGCCACTTCTCCACTGCTTAGTTTCAGTTCTGAGAATTTCGGAGAGTTTTTATTCACAGTATCGTGAGATTTTATAACAATCAGTTCACATGAATATCACAATATCATATTACAAATGTGACGAATTGTAAATATTCTTTGTAGGCTGATATACACTTGTCGACTCTCAGACTTTCCATTTTTTGAATTAAGTTTCAAATTGTTACTTAATTAATTAGTACATTCATTAATTTAGATTGTTTAAATATTTAGTAGTGACCTGCATATAAACATGTTATTTATTTTTGTATCAAGTATTCATAATTAATAACTTTTCAATTTGAATTTAAATGTAATTAGAAATATATATATATATATATATATATATATATATATATATATATATATATATATATTATATATATATATATATATATATATATATATATATATATATATATATATATTTATATATATATATATATATATATATATATATATATATATATATATATATATATATATATATATATGGACAAACTTTAAAATAACAAAACTGCATCAACCAAATCAATTGACAATCACCGTTGATTGCATATGCTTAGGCGTTACACTATTAATATATACTTTCACAAAATATAGAGCGCACATTTATCGAATTATTACTGCAATGATTTCGTCATTATTGACGAGTATACGCTTAGTATAATCAAATTTTATCTATTAACAGTATTTCTGTAACGGTATTTTAAAAAAACAATTATCGTCGTAACAAAATTTTATGAATATATTATAATGATTTTCCATAAATTTTGTCTGTCGAGTTTCTATTGAACTTTGAATAGTGCATATATAGGATTTTAAATTAGTAAAGTCTGAAACAATAAGCTAGTGAGATAGAAATAGAATATAATAGGGTAGAGATGCAATAAAACTAGAAAAACAATTTGCAGTAAATTGAATATAGCTAGTTTTGAATAAGGTGACAAATAAAATAGCTTCATTATTCTGTTTGTCACTTAAATGCATTAAAATCGCGCTGTATGTTGCGGTAGTACATAAAACACTCGAAATACGAAATAATTTACGCTGCAGCTAATCCCGAGTGGCAAACCAGTAAAACTCGGTGGGAATCTCTTCGGATTTGCGACATATGTTCACTTGCACAGGTATGGCGTCATATTAAAAATTACGGACGCGCCAACGACGCCTGGCGTTGCTTTCATAAAATACAAATGCTCAAAGTGTAAAGTTGCACTGCTGCAAAGCGTCGATGTGTGCTATGCATGTTGCCGGTTTCAGAGTTAATTTTAATGGCGTACTTTTTTAGATTCGTTCGCGCGGAATTTTAGTATGCTTTTACTATGGCTGTAACATTTATACAGTGTGCAAAACATACATTAATATTTAATAATAGTAGCTATATATCGTCAGTTTAATGATGTTTATTTCAAATTATTACATCAATATTGCAGATTTACTGTAAGTACAAAAATGGATTTTTATGTGTCTTTTAACTTATAATGTCCCACAATTTTTACATACATACATACATACATACATCGACAGTAGAGATACTTAAAAATTAAAAGCAATAATCGCAGATGTGTTAAAGGAACTAATAATGCCTTATTAAAAAATGTATTAAGCTTTATGTATTTGCAAAAAAAGTCGACTACTAATATACCTAGAATAATTTTTTGAAAAAAAATATATGGACGGAAAACAATATGTATTTTTTTAAATATTAATCATCAAAATAAAAATTTGTTTTTTACAAACATCCATTGATACTCTCACGTAACTGCAAACATAGAAAAATGCACTCAGCTGACATAAAAACACATACAAATGCTGATGTACATTTACGGACAGAAAAAGTAGATAGTTGGACAGTAATATGATTGCACAGTGAACACTGTACAAATATGCGTGGATCGATGGTATATTTTTTTTAAACAAATGTATTCAATTTCTTTACTCTGGTAAATTGAAACGGTTGCTACAGAAAATAAAACAAATTTGAACAAACGAATTTACAAAGTAGGTACAGTAATGAATTAACAGTGTAGTGCAAAAGGTAGAAACATGGCATAGTTTGTATTATATAATCTGTATGTTTTGGAAACAGAAAATTATAAAAATGTTGACTTTTAATGTATTTTAAAAATAGATCTGGGCACAGTGTTTTATGGTAATCTCAAAAAATAAATAATACAGTTACATTTTTCATGTTAGGTACATTTTGTCACATAATATTGAATATTTTTAATATTGTAATTTTAAATGTTCATTGATTCTATAGTTTTGTGCTCGTATTACTTATTTAGTATTTTGATTCAGTTTTCGGCGCAGAAATATGATTGTATAAAACGAGCTTAGTAAGATCTTATAATTTATTAAAACATTATGTGTATAAAGATGGATATCTTAATTAAATACTTAATTAATATAACAAATTTGTTTGCGATCATATATGTCAGGTTTTCAAAATGGCCGTCACTTTAGTTTGATTTATGATTAATTTAATATATAAATAATTAAAATTTGCTTAAACACTGTAGGTAACTATTATAAATTATAATTTATCAAGTTATATATTTTATCCTGTCGTGTTAAAAAAAGGATAATGAACACTTAATTACGCTAGAAATAATCGGTGGTTAACCCGGTCTTTAGTTTCTAGCTTTTAAAGTAATGGAGTTTGTGAGATGATTAAACGAATGGGTTTTTTGTTTGGACAGAAATCTAGTTTATACTTTTAATAATTGAAAAGAAAAAACTGGCTTTTATTTATTTTATGAGTAATTAGTAACTGTCTTGCGCACCTATATATATCCTAAAGTTCTTAATATTTTATGGATTTTTTTTATATATCTATACTTTAGTAAGTACGAGTAAATCGATTTTCGACACTTATAGATTAAAAATTCTATCGAATATCCATATATCATCCAAAAACAATACATAATAATTTGAAGCGTTCTTTTAAAATTAAATATTTCCTACATCAGGTAAAATAGATGGATACACCTGCTGCACACAGTGAAATAAGAAAATTTCAATTTTAATGTAAAAATAAACCTCCATCTTTATACAGAGAACAGGTGCGTGTGTTTTTAATATGGTTCGCTATTTTTTGTTTTTCGTTTTTTTTTAGTCTTTCTTTTTTTTGAGAAATTGTGTACGAAGCGAAGCGCCTGTCTCGAAGCGAACATGAATACGTCACGTAAATTTATAATCGCGTTCGTTTCTGTCACACACATGTGCTGTCGCATTGTATTTTCTCTCTCAGCTTTATATAAATATAATATTTGACATTGTAAGTTCAAACTAGAGCATTACCATATGGTTAAAATTTATTTAATATAAATGTAACTTTGTTTTTCATTAATTACAATTTGGTACAGATTTAACTCAAAATTAAACATACAATTTGAAAATATCTCTGCGCAATATAAGTGGAATTATATGATTTTCGTTATAACCGAGTTCGTTATTTCTTAGTTTCTCTGTAAATTGGATTGTTGCTTTATGTTTTATAAGTAGCGGTAGAGGGTACGCAATTTTATTTCGTATTTTAATTGTGTTTTCTTATATAATTCTTCTTCTGTAGGGCTGGGTTATATATATATATATATATATATATATATATATATATATATATATATATAAATCGTGCACTCGATGCACACTCGGTGGCGTTGTTCCCAATAAAACGCAACGGCGTGATCTATAGCGTGGCACGTCTGCAAGAATGCGACCGTCGCAACGTCCGCTAGTGGCGCCCTCTCCTGTCTTTGCGCTCATTCTATCCTATAGTTTTACACACTCTTTCATACACACACACACTGTCTTTCTTTGTCAGTACATAGACTCTTGTGTGTGCAAAAGACCGCTCTTACCCGTTATTAAAAGTAATTTCTTAACTGTCACGTTATAATATATATATAGAAGCGTTTCAGTATACTATGTTTGAGGGGCGGACGAATGGGGCATTCATTCCCTTGGATACTCCCTTGAAGATGTATTTTTGCACGATTAGTTTAGCCAATATTTGTAAGCAAACCCTTATTTATGTCGTTACTAGGTATATAGTAGTTTTCTTTGTAAGATTTCTTTTGAAGAAAATCATCCAAATTGAATCAAAATCATGTTTGGTTTTGTAATAGGATTCACTTGTATTAATGTTGACCATAGAAACCCGGAGATGCTCTGAGATTTAAATTTATATCTAATGTTACATTCGATAATGTTATATTTCGTTTAATAGCACTTTACTCAAATTTATTCTGTCTCTTCTTATTTCACCAGCAATTCTTCTAAAAATGTCTACCGCAGTCAATTTTCTCTTATATACTCAATATTCAATCCCAACACCATTTGTATTAAAACGTTTTACGAGAGGGAATTAAATTGCATTTCTAAAGTCTAAAATAAATAAACAATAACTGTGGAAACAGGTACTTCTGTAAAACTATTCCTCCTTTACGTAATTCAATGTTTGTCGAAGTTGAATAAAAAAAACTTAATTATTTGATGTTAATATTGAACTTTGGCTGTATTCATTTAATTGTTTCCTCTAAATGCGACACTTCTTCAACAAACACAGTGAGGCTCTTTCACAATTAGAAAATGTTCGTTATTTCTTGTGTGTTTGATACTGATGTAGCCCTAGCCAGTCTGAAGACTGTGTCGCATTGTTTCGTAAAAGGAATTGTTATTTCCTCACTTTGAACGATTGCTATTTGTGCTTCGACTTTTGTTTTAGTTTTAATTGTTTGCAATTGCAAATGGGAATAGTTCTTCTGGCTCTATACAATTGTCTTTTAGACACTAGTTCTTGTCTCATTGTCAAATCGTTTACGTTTTCTTTGTACATTTATAATTTACCGGCGTTTCAAAATTAATTATTTATGTTTCAAATTATCTTACAACTGTTCAAATTTCTTACACACTTAGTTAATTATCTTTTATAATATTTATATAATTTAGGAAAAGTAACAGATGAAGATTTCATAACACGTGAATTTTGAATCAACAACTCGGAGCTGATCTGGGTTTTTGGAAAATGTTATAAAATGTAGAGGGTGTTGAAACACTTAAAACTTCACAAACCAAACCTCGAATTCAGCCACAAATCGGTCTTCGTCGTCAGCGGGTGTTGTGCCCAAGTGGATTAAGTGTTCAACTTGTGTCGGATCGAAATTCTTGAATGGTGAAGTAGAGAGCGAAGTTTAAGGACACATGTGTTAAAACTCTCACAACGAACGGTACTACAGGGTGGTGGACCACTTAGGCGACAAGATTTTCATCTCAGTGCCAGCTGGTGCATCGCATCCACTGTGTCTTCTTTCGCGAGTTGTCTTCACTGTTTCTTCATATGACACCACCCTATCAAAATGATGATTCGATATGCTTCACTGTGGTTTACTCCGATACGTATTCACTTTGTTTTGTGTTAACTAGGTCAATGATTGATTATTTTTATCATTCTACTTCTGGAGACTTTGCTTATAATGCATAACAATAACTTGAAAATTATTTAATAAAAATACATTTTCCTAATTATCAAAACTCAGATATCTCCTCTGGAAATATATCAAATGTAATTACATTAAGTACACATAGAAAAGTATTGACCAAATTCATTGAAACAGTGTAGTGGTATAGATAAGAGATAAACACAGTCTATTGTGTTTTATCTTCTATTTTCACTTTTATATAAAATCGATTTTCAAGTTAAAAGTACGACCTGAATGACCTTATATATGTGTACAAGCATATTCCATTTCCCTTTTACACATTTACTAAAATATATATATATATATATATATATATATATATATATATATATATATATATATATATATATATATATATATATATATATATATATATATATATATATATATATATATATATATATATATATATACTCGTATATATGTATATAGATGGCATGCTCCCTTTATCCAATATTTTATATTTGGTAAGTATCGACGATACAACACATTAAATCAGAATTCATTTTTAAAAAACGAGCTTTAATTTTACGACGGTTTTGAAGATCCTCTTTTTTGAATATTTAATAACACGTAAATCGGTATTAAAATCGCTACTATTTTAATAAAAACGCCAAGTAATAAATCTTATTATAATTCCTCGATACATAAAAAGTATCCGGCGTTTTTTCATCCATCGTTAACCTCAGATTTCGCAGGGTATAAAATTGAGTGCGCCTAGAGGTTCTGGCTGGTAGAAGACATTAAAATTGGACATTTATTTAAATATATTTATAGATGTTGGTTGTAAATTGTGTCTTTTATTGCGGCAGAAACATGTTAAACACGTTTTAGTTACCTGATTGCCTGATGTAAACATTTATATGGTAATGACAAGATGGGACTGTCTGTGCTGTGTTTCGCGGTTTGGCCCAATACAAATAATCACCGAAAATCGGGTATTATGTTTTCGTATTAAAACAACATATCCTCACGTAATTGAGACATCACCGCCCAAATGGGATGCATATTCAATGAGATAACAACACCAACTGTATATTTAATTGGCCAGATTAAACGATTCAATAATTATTTTTTCGTATAAATTTAACCTAGTATACTATATGCATTTTAAATCTGTACACTCGCCCAAAGTAGCTTTCAAAACTTTTCGTTCTTAACAGTGACGTGTTTCTGGAATAGTAGCGTGTTTCGCCACCTGCTTTTCTATTGGCTAATTAAAGTATCTTATTTACTGCACACTTGTGCTTAATGTGACAACTTTATAGCACATCTAAAGTGTTTTAGTAGTTGTAACTTTTCAGTGCCAGCCTTGGTAAACGCGAATTAAAATTGAATTTGTGTCAAATGCGCTTGGAAGCGATCCAAATTGGGTGACAAATGCTTTTTGGTAATTGTAATATCAGAATATAAATTTATTTGCTTTAAGTTATCTTTTTACGCTAAACCGCATAGATTCTCAGGTATGTGTCAGTGGGTGTATCTGTCTCTAACGTCGGTAGATTTACTATGTTGTCAACGTAAATGGGAGCGGATTTGCTGGTTAGTTCATTCTAATAATAGATGATGTTAGTTCATTTTTGTTATTGTTATTTTAAAGTGACTTTGGTTGAAGCAAGTCTGAAAACATTAGTACTTGTTAAATTAATTCATTTTTTATCTGTGTAGCCAATTAATTTACAAGACGCATGTCTAATAAGTAATAATGTTTTCATATTTATTAACAACATCTATATATGTTTTATGATTATGTGAAAGCAATAAACATCAAACATATATCAATCCCACATTCCACTATTCCAATATTCACACAGCAAAAACGTAATATTTTACGATTGGGTTAAAAATAATTATCTTATTAAATTGGACCTCCTACAAGGCGCGCAAATGTTAATTAATAAAGAAACTTTTTCGAAATTCCATTTGGACAATTATTATTTTTCTCGAGAGACCGTTACGACGATAACTTAATTAGTCGTGAATATTTTCCAGAATGCAACACAAAAGCAGGGAATTTAAATAAATTTGATAGTGACGTGATAGTCATTTTTTAATTTTCTCCTACGCTTTCTGAAACGAGCAACGCGCTACGATGGTCGGGCCATTAAACATAGATTCTCAAGACATTTATGGTTGGATTGTAGACGATGGAACGTATAAAAATAATAGCGACTGCTGCAGGGCTGCCCGAGACAGAAAAGTATCGTTTACGGACACATTCTGTGTGACACCCTCCACAGCCATCATTCTGTATGGCAGTGTTTTGTCAGCCGGGGTTCTATCTATATAATAAACTATCCACAGAATTGCAAAATAGTCTTCCAGTTGCTTGCTTTTCAAAGAAAAACAGTTTTAAACCATTTTTACCCAACATTTGAATCATATTACACGTTTTAAACGATATATTTATCAATATAACAGGATTTCCGTAAATATTTTTGACATTAAAACACGTTGCTAAAATAAACAAGATCCGCAAATTGTACTACGTCAATTGAAATGTTAAACTCAGTTGTCTCTTGTTACGAAACACAATTGATTAACAAGGTTTGATCAAACAACGTTTTTGCCTATAGAATTCTCGTTTCTATATACTTATAGACATCTTTGTTTATATAGCATTTAAAATAAATAACGCATTCATCAAATTACTCTTCTTTCATACAAAAGTCGACTTTCTCAAAGATTGGGGCGCTGATATCAAAGATAAAGCTTTCGTTGGATTTTGAACAGAAGAAATTTAATTACTAAGTAAAAGTCAAGCATAAGAATTAGAAATTTACAAAAAATAACTTTCATTATAAATAATGTGTGATTAACACAAAATGTGAAGAGCTTTAAAACATTTTTATTTCTTAGCGTAATTAATCTGAAATTAATATGATTCTTATGTATATACAAATAAATCATTACTCTTTTGCCTAAACATACTTTATCAAAGTATTTCTATGTGTATAAGAAAACATGGAAATTACTGCTACCGAGTGAGTTTAACATAGAACAATGTAGTTATAAAGAAAATTTCTTCATATGTGATTTACGAGCGACGACATCGAATTAATTATAACTTTGATGTCGGTTCCGAAAGCTACTGAACAATGATACTCTGTTTCAAACTCGGCATATTACTAAACATATTATTGTATATATGACAACATTCCCTTGATTTCCTTTTTGATGTTCTATGGGTACGAAAACGTTTTGTCTTGTATTTTACAAAATAATAAACATAGACTTCTAAATATGTAAATTAAAGTTATAATAATATTATTACATTTTAATCAATTGAAATTAATATCTCAGAACATAAATTTAATCAATAAACAAAAATAAAATTGCTGATATCTCTATTTAGGTTCAAGTAGGCGCAAGTAGAAATTCAATTATTTTAGTTGCAACTATACTAAATAAGATCAACGTATCACTAAATTAATGCAAAATGATCTACAGTGTCTCAGTTGCCATTATTTGTAAAGCATAAAGACCTATCCGCACAATTGTTCAGTGAGGTCGTTTGCGTTATTTTTCTGTTAATATTGTAATTTATTCAATACGTTCCCACACTATCGCAAGCAACGGAGTGCTAATGTTTACGAGGTGGGCTTGGCGGGCTGATGAGTTAGTGCGCGTGTTCGCGGTGTCACCTTACATTTAGGAAGAACCGCGACCCAAGCGATGCCAGACTAAACATGGGTGTGTGGGTGGCCAGCTTGATATACGAACAATGGCCCCGTGTGCGGGGACAATAAGCGTTCGCACCTCACACATTAACAAAACTGTGAGTTTGTTATTGTAGGTCATATACAAGAAGAAAGAGCAGAGGAAGAATATACACCTGAATAGCAAAAAACCGTTCAGCCAAATGAAAAATAACTTTACACACACAAAAATATGAATCAAACACGATTTGTTTTAAACATTTCTGGAAAATTTGTTATATTATTTATGAAAATGAGTTACTCACAAAAAAAAAAAAACCGGCGTTCCCAGTAATCCGAATTTACGTAACTTATTGTCAGAAAATGTTTTCAACATAATTATGTGAGTCATCAACTCTAGCCGTGCGTTTCTCTAAATAAAGTGACTATAGTGTGTACGAGTGAGCGATAAAGTTAAGTGATTCGGACATTTTTCTATATAGGAAAAGTTATATGTCTTAAAAGCGTTACAAGATTATGGCTAGTTTGACACACACACGAAACACCTATGTTAATTTGAAATTATTACTTGTTTATTTTTAATTGACATGGAGTATTTCTATAGGCAATTGCGTCACTTTTGTTTTATTTCGAATGTCTTAATTATTGTGACGCCTTGGTCACACTGTTTACTGTCTGTGTTCGTTAAAACCAATTGGTGCAATTATGTTTCTTTATTGCGTTTATAATTATTGTCATTTATATTATATATCCTTTGTCTTTTCATATAAAAAAAAAAAATCAGCATTTACTGTCTTTGGTTTTTATTATACATCATTTCAAATCTAATATTTATTAGTGTAACTAATAACACTTAATTAAAACTGCATTTCATACTGCAAATCTAAAGTAAGACGGTCATTCTGTAAGGAGAATCTATAAAATTGAAAATATTCTTAGCTTATTGTTTAAATAAAGTTAATTCATTCGTACTATAATTAAAATTTTCTAAACCTGACTAAATTGTTATAGATTTTAAATATCTCAAAACTATATAAAATTTTTGAAAATTTGAAGGACGTCTAAAATATTGTAAACAAAAATTCTAATCCTCCCACTTGTCAGCTTGTCGCTATTATAATACAAATAATCTGAACTATTTCTAAATCGGACAATATTAAAAGAGGACCATATATAAAAAATCGGTCCCCAAAGCTAAAGTTACCTGTTTGCTAACATTCCTAAACCAAATATAATAAAATATAATCTCCAGGTTTAAGACATTTAGCTACAGGTATAAAAAAAAATAATGACGACTGGAAAATATACAAAAATATAGGTAATATTGAAAAACAAGATACTACATTTTCACTTGTGCAAAGTGGAAAACCAGCAGTGTTTTATGTCATGGCAATTTATGATAAAATAAAAAACCAAAACGTGCAACCCTAACAGCTAAGAATTTATTTATGACATTTTACCATATCAGGATTATTGTAACAAATATCATTAGGTAAATATATTTGTATTAATTTAAATTCGTATTGTTATTTTGATAGTTAACGCACTTCTATATTATAGTTGTATTCTAACGCACATTATGTAATTTGAATTTAATACTTAAGTTTTGAAAATAGCCTTATTCTCTTATTACGCGTAATATTTTGAGTTTGAAATCACCTGAAAACAATAATGCTGGTTCTCTCATTCGAATGTCGACGATATAGATAAACAATACAGAGTGCCGGATATAAGATGAGTTCAACAACAATCAACATACCTGTGAAGCAGCTCTTCCGGAAGATAATGTTCTCAATTCACATTGAGGAGAGACGCGAGGTAAATAAACGTGGAATGTTCACGTGTTGGTGACTTCATTAGATGACTATTAGGTGTGCGTAGGACGAGTCCACAGCAGGTGAGAATACATTTCACACCTTTGAACTCACACGATAGGTTACCTAATATAACTAAGGCTTTCCGTTTATTGATTATACTATGCGTTTGAATCGATTACTATCGGCACGCTAGTTGTTGATAATTTTCAGAGTTAATACCAATCATTTCTGAGCAATGGATCACTGTTATGAAATAGGTATTCTTGTAGAATATTGAATTTAACAGAGAAATTCTCCATTATATTTGCTATCATAAAAGCAAACATATAATGTGAATATAAAGTTTAATATATATATATATATATATATATATATATATATATATATATATATATATATATATATATATATATATATATAAAATATAATGTATGGTTCATTTATCTACATTGTATAACGTTTTGTTACCGCTGTTTTACATGGTCTTATCATCCGTCGACCTCCATGCTTCGGTGGTAGAGGCGCGAACCTCTAAACTAAATGATATCGTGATATGAAGCAACGTATAGGCGACAAAAATAATATAATGAGATTGTGGTGGCTGTGGTGGCTGTAATGGGACGTATTACATTAACACAATGGTTGGCCGAGAGTCCGCTCTCGAAAAAATACCGATCTCAGATATCAAAACCAGAACTGGAACTACCTCTCGTTTCATTTTAATTGATGTTATGTTAACTGGTTAATGATATACATGTCGAAAGTTATTGGTATTGCGTCAGTCAGTAAAACATTCGTGTATGTTTCGGTCATGGCAATCTACGATTCGTACAATACAAAATATGCATACAACATAACTGCATGTCTATACCCATTAAATGGGGTGGAAAACACCCTTTAGAAAATTTTCATACGCCTATAAAGGAGAATAGATCACAACTAACATATAACTTTTCCATCCAAATATATGAATTATATAAACATTTTTGGTACTAAATCGATGTAAAACATAATTAATTTATGTAGTCAAAATAAACATAAAATCTATTATGCCAATATAAATAACATTAGTTTAATGAATTTGGACATTAAATGATAAAATACTTCATAAATTCAATATTAATAAATTAAATTAAATGATACATTCTTTGTTCAGTCAGGGTGACACCCTGTGCCACAAAACAACGAAAAAAAAAATTTAAAATGTCCCTGACAAACCGAACAAGTGTTTAGGGCTCAACTTACAAACACAATCGTCCAGTTATCTCGTGGGGATAACCAAGCACAAGGTGGTCCGATTCTTGTTCTCTGTAATACACAAGTCTGTTAATTTTTACTGTCAAAATAAATTTTGTACCAAATTACTGGCGTTACGGTGTTCTCATACTTTTTTTAATCTTTCTTTTTAAATTTCTTTTTTAATTTATAAAACTTCTGCTCGTAACTGAATTAACTTTAATTAAATTCTTATGGTATCAAAGTAGGCATTGCGATAAATGAAATTTGAACTGGATGAGAAGGCATTGTGATAGATGTATTCAAATCATCAGAATTTTGCGAAAATGTTTATAAAAAAAGATAAGATAAGATGGTTGTAAAATTGGACAACATCCTTCCTCACTTTTTATAATGAAATCAAAACCCAATCTGTTCCAAAAGCTAATATATAATAACGAACTGACCAACTGACCACAGAATCAAGCAGGTCAAATAGCAGGGTGACAAGGGTGGCCTCTATGATGGCGGCTTGTGGGAAGAGAAAGGGGGGACCTTTGGTTTTTAGTGAATAGCGGGCAAATACACCATAAAGAAAACCGACCCAAAAAAGACTAGTCACAATCCTTGAGCCTTATTCTATTGGGGGTTTAAAAATATTGAATGCGCCCTTTGTCACTGACCATGAGAACTAATATCACCGAAGATACGCACTCGGAGCTTGTGTCATCGTGCTCCCCTGCGGTGGCTCCACATTGGGAATTCGGGTTATGTTTTCGTTCGGTTCTTGATTAACGATTGTTAAACAGAATTCCCATGTTGGTTAATTTATATTTATATCTTTCGAAAAGTCTAATATATGTACCTACTAAAAAAATTGTGATTTGTCATTGGCTCCATAGTGGTTATGGTTCCATTTTACTTTTTGTAGAAGCTTAAATGAAATTCACTTGAATTGGATCTTACAACAAATACATTTTCCATGAACTACAATATTTTAAACATATAAATAAAAGTCTACTGACATAGATCTACTTTTTAAACTTAGTTATGAAGAATATTTGGTTAAGTAACGACTTCTAAGTTTCGTCAATAGAACTTTGCAACTCAAAGATTATGTTATTTATATATTATAGTTTGGGATTCTAAACATTTGTCTCCATTGAAAAACAAATCGTCTATAATAACCTGTTATTATTTTTGCATTTACATTATGAAATAATGAAGTAACTTAATTTCAGTTGTGATAGTTTGACTAATTGATTGATTGGATCACGTAATCTGCAAAAAAATAAATAAATAGCAGGCAGCTACCAAAGATCGCGAGTAACATATAACTAAGCGTGTTATTAACACGATTTAAAATTCTAATTTATTCTAAAAATTAATTAAATGACACTGAACTTAATCGGGAAACCCTGATATTAATTTCGAACGTAAATTAAAAAAGACAAATATTATTCTTCTAGCTTTAAAATCATATTATAATTATAGAATCCACCTATGTAGCATGCTTATAAACATAAAATTTTATAGCGGTAATAAGGAACATGATATTATTTACCGAAAATATACCACCCTGCTCTTACAAAAGTATCAAATGTTCCAATCTTGACGGCCAATAGAAAACGAGAACCGAAGAAAAGAAGTAGGATGTCCAGTAGACTTGTTCAAGAATGTACACAAAAAAATTACCAGGTCTTTAGTCGTGTATATTAATAATATTCTCATAATTATAACTACAAACAGACAAAGTTATAAACGTAATTAACACCTTAATGTGAACGCTTTATAATATTCGAAGACAACTAGGGAACAGCATGCATTGTCACAAAATCGATATTGTTAAATAAATGACTTCACCAACTGTTTCAAATACAACATTTGAGTGTATAAAATCAAAATTTATATTCATGTATTTTTTAAGTATGCATGCTCTTCTTTTGTGACCTTCATTTTGTTTTTGGGTTAGGATTTACTGTCGTGTCGGTGCGAATTAATTTTGTGATTTTCTGGTGCATTAATATCGCATTGTTTTAATAACCTATGTTGGGCCATTTAGCCTATTATAATTAAGATATAATTGGGTCAAATAAAATAGAACGAACGCTTGGCCAAGTCTTTTTAGTAAATTGATTTTTTTCTTATCGTGTAATGTAATTGGTTATTAATAGATTATAACTTCGATTTCTATAATTAAATTGCGTAAAGAGGTTGCATGATTCGAAGGTATAAGAGGTTTGGTATTACGTGGATAATGACTTCGGCGCGAAGGGTATTTGAAGAGTGAAAAGAAAAGAAAACGAAATCCGCATGTTTATAAGTTGTGTAAAAACCAAATCGTCATAATCTACGTATGATGACATTTTTAAACAATTTCATCATACTTTTTTCGTCTATTTAATGGAAACGAATAGGTATATATTTTTTCGATATGATTGGAACTAAATTATAAAACGACATCCATTGACACGAAACTTGTCCAAATTATATTTAGTTTTTTTTGTCCCTATTGGACCAGTTGCCCGGTAGCAAGATAATAATTAGACATGTTATCGAAATCTCTGGCATTCACTGGCATATTCTCATTTAATCAGATAATAATAGGGTGGCATTCTAAACAAGACAAGTGACGACTACTGTCAGACATACACCAAACACACATGCGCACTATTACACTCAAAGTGAACTCCAATTAAAATACAACATAACAAAGATAGAAAGAAAAACAAAACAGAACAACTAGATTCCAATCAATATTTTCCGTGTATTTAATTATGAGTCTGTCTACGTATACTTTTAATTCTATGTTTATTAAGTCACTGGTTTGTTGAATAATAATATAGGTACATATGGTGTCATCTTTGACTTGACATGAGACCGGATGTTTTAAAATATTTGCTATTTTACTTATACTGTAATATTTCGTCTTTCTATATACGAGTTATTTTATATTATATTAGTTACTTTTAAAATAAAAATTTCCGTAATCAAAAATGAAGAAATCACTGCACCAATTACGGATAATAATTACATATTTTGTGGTTCTAGTGCATTTTTGATTGTTTTTAACACGTATTTTAATAACGCGCCTAGGTATATGCAACCCATGATGCTTGGCAACTATCTTAGCTGCTATAGTTACGTTATTTTTAACAATTTGTGGATTCAATCAATCAGACAATGAATTACAACTGAAATTATATTATTTAATGTAGTTTATATTATTATTAAATTTCCTTTTACAATATAACGTAGGTCAAACAAATATATATATTTTTTTAATGTTGGTGTTTGATATCATAATTAATAATTTTTGTAACTTGTATATAATGAAATATCGAATATGAATTCACGAATCAGGCATATGGGAGGATGTCAAATATACTAAACTTAGGCATTTTATGATAATTATTTTTCCACTGCTGCCAAATTTCTAAATTTGGCAGCAGGAGAAGTACAAATACGTTATTGAAATAGTTTTTTTAACGATTGTCATTGAAAGTGTTTTGACTAGCAAACGACATACGGTAGTATTAAAAGTAATGTATGCAGATAGAAACAATTTGAAAAATAAACAAACTAACTCAAATATTATTCATCCACAGCACTTAAACTGATCGAAAGAGAAGCTACTGACAAATATATGTATAACTATCCAGCCAGTACTAATCTACATATGAATACACACACGTAACACGTTTCAAACGTACATTCTATAAAGCATAAACGCAATGGGCGAGTTAACGTCCAAAAAAAAAAGAAGAGGAAAAGAGAACCTGTTACTACGGCTCTGGTACGACACTAAATAAACAATTACGCAGCTCTCTATCACCGCTTGCTGTTTTCATTTGAATTAATTCAATTCTACTGACCAAATATTAACATACTGTTAGGTCGCTATAAGTAAATAAGTACGACCGAAGGTAGGCTGTTGATTTAAGCAGCATATAAGCCTGCTACTGATACTTTTAGGCACTGTTATAATACCGCTGATATTGTTATAATAAGATTGTTGAAATATGCTTTACAACTACTACATATATTGATTCATAGACCACACGAGATTTTTAACTATTCAAATATTACTCGTACATTTCTTAACATAACAAACTATGATTTTTGGTATTTTAATATATATATATATTATATATATATATATATATATATATATATATATATATATATATATATATATATATATATATATATATATATATATATATATATATATATATATATATACATAGGTACAAAAGAAAATATTGTTTTTAATAAATATTTCTTACATGAGATGTCTTGTACGTAGTTTAATAACAGTATAATTAAAAATAGTCATATTTTTGTTAAATAATATAAATGCTGCAAATATATTTTTGTTTCTATAACATTAATTATGATAATCTAGATTGGAATCGTATGAAAGTTTCGTCTCGTTAAATTTTAATAAAATCTATAATATAAGCTTCTTATTTATTATTTATTATCATAATCAAAACTCGCCAAACTCCAAAATGAAATATAAACGAAAATCGTAAAGAAATTTAATAAAAGTTTCATTAAAATCCGGTCTTAAAACTGAAGTATAAAGCTCGTTGAAAAGTCTATAAAAAAAGTCAACAAAGAAAAAGCAAATCAATGCCAGTTAGGTTTGTTTGTATTAACTGATCCGATCTAGTATTAATGACGCATTAAAAATGCAGTAGGGTATAATTTGGTTGGGCAAGAGAAATTCGTTGTTTCTGCGTCTATTAGTGAGAGAATCTGAATGCTGCGATGTGAACGAAACGAGAGTGTATTGACGAGAGCATAGTTGGAATTCATGTCGGATAAGAATAAGAAATAACAGTGTTTTGTTTTGAGAGCACTGAGACTAATAATTACCAAACGAAACTTTAATCGTTGAATGATTAATGTCAATTATACCCAAACAACGCCGCCTATAGCATGCAATATTTGAATATATTATGTCCCATAGTATGTACATATGTACCTTCTCGCGAACAGAAAACTGTGTACGACAAGGATGCCTTTGCACATACTAATTTTAATGCGATTTCATTTTGCTTTGTACTTCAGCGGTTCACTGGAGTTTGTGAATCAGAAATACCTATAAAAACATATTTTAATCGAAATTTGATTTTCATTTCGTTCGAAATTTAATTCAATGTTTAAATTATAACTATAACGCATTTCTGAAGTTATTCCATTTATTAGAATATGTTTTTACTTTCTTTTACGAAGTAATAAGTAAGTATTGTAATCACGAAAAATAAAATTCTCGAAGTTTTAACGGAAATACACCTTTTGACCTTCTTTGAATCGAGTCTGGCTATTTTTGGAATGACGTCTGTGTGTGTGTGTGTGTGTCTATGTGTATGCGCTCTACAGCCTACACTGTTGAAGATACAATTATGAAACTTTAAACTTAAGATTTGTATATGCCTGGGAAGATAACTTCTTATTTTTGAAAAGCATATTCAAACCGGAAGTGCACGTTTACTTGAGTCACTTTTTGCATATCTCTGAAACGGCTGCACTTACAGTAAAATAGTTATAATGAAAGTTAAAGATATTAGTGATTAGAACAACTTTTGTTTGAAACAATTCTTCAAAAAGTGTACCAGTTACGAGAAAATTGCTATTATCCTATTTATATTGCCATAGTTACATAGGTATGGAAAATTATATATAATAAATCGTATCTACTATGCATGTCAACTGTTTTAAATATTCAAATATTTTGACATTTGACATTTATTGTCAATGTCACAAATAAGTTTAGTGAAAAAACCGTTACAAAGGTTAGTAAATAATTTAAAATATTATATATAAATATTTTCTCTGGTTTAAAGTTAATTTGAAAACTAAAAAATTCCCGGCCATAATAATTTTTAATAATATGTAATGAATAATGATATTTTATTTATACTACTATAAAATCCAACATTTAAAATCTAAAATACATACGTATGTTTTCTTTGGAAATCTGACAATAAACTAACTTTACAATTTTATTGGACAATGAAGGAAAATATTTTGTTGAAATTTAAACATTTTATATTTTTATTTATATACTATCAAATCTAAATATACTGACTACGTAAAAGAAAGTTTATGGCCCACACATGGCCGATGTTTTATATCATTGCTAAGTTGTTTGTCAAAGTATGATATTATTCGTGTATCCTATATAAATATTGTTTATTTTGCAACGCGTATTACATCAAAGCGAAAACATAATCCAGCAGTACATAAGTTTAAAAACGATTTTGATGTTGTTTAATACCAAAGAAAAACAAATACTAAAGCACGTGTTCGAAGTAAGTAAATACAATCTGGTGGAGTGGAGTGGAATGGAATGAAATATCAGAGTGCAACAATTGGCAATAATAGGATTAAAAACGTTGCACCCGCCGTATCAGAGAAAGCACGCCAATAGGAACGTTCTCAGACAGTTATATGAATTTTCTTCGACATATATAGAAAACCAAGGCCGTAGCGAATAAGGGGTATCCGTCGAGTTCGAGCAGCAACGTCTCCGTGGAGAATATGTCACATCTGTTCGTTATGCGTCCTATTCTTAGTGTTTCCCGCAAAATCGAGATTAGCTTCGCTTCACGTTAGTTCAATATGAGCCCAAGGAAGGGCGCACACCGCTTCGTGGTACAGCACAGCCATTCTCCGGATGCTTCTCGCATCTGTTCATAACGAATTTACGTATTTCAAGAAATATTACCTCTCAAACATATCCCCAAACTTTATTGAACGACGAACACGGTATATTCTATACTTTATTCCGACTTATATCTGTTGCACATTTTATAAACAATGATCTGTATTTTACTTCCAAATAACTAAATATAATTTTTCGTTAACTACTATTCTGACGTCATTACACAATCGACACACGCATAATTGTAGAATTCTTCTTCATTTAGACACATATTCCTGTCAGTAATACCAAAATATTTTTATACCAAGAAAAGTGTTAAATACAAAAGATAAATTTATAAAAATAATAACTATGTCGTTTTTATAAGCATTATTATTTTATTTAATACCTCAATTTATTATAATTTTTAACAAAATTTAAGTTTGACTAGATTAAAATGAAAAAAAAACATTAAGGAATAAACTATAGCACATTACTTTCTGTACATTTAAATTCGATGTTTCTGAAATGTATACAGTATATATCGAAAAGAACAAAAAAAAAAAAAAAAGGCATACCCGATAAAGAAAACGCACATACGGAATTATTCTTAACCAATAACTCTATTACTTGGTTGGGATTCGATCGAGTGTAAATATAAATAAGCTTTTCGCGTTCTTCGGCGCATATTTTCAATGTTTTTCCCGTTCTTTTTATACCTGGTTGCCTTTACCAGTCTTCTCATATACAAAAGTGATTACGCCGAATGCATACGAAATCATTTCAATCGACTACTTTACCATACCATATCTTTTTATTCTTGTGCCTTGAATAGGAATTTTTTCTCAAACGTATCCGTGTTTTTTTATATTTGTTATATAGAATTTTATTTAGTAGATAATGCTACCTTTGAAATCGAATAAGTAAATGTAAGAAGGCTGTTCACTAGAGTTATTTTCAGATTGAATCCTATAATAGTCGAATGATAACTGCAGCATGTGTGAGTGTTGGGTATGGAAGACAAAGTGTCAAAGGAAGGTAACTGCGAGAGACATGAAAATTGTGTTTATTTGAGTGCGAAATCGAATTTTTATAAAAATGTGGACGTTAGAAAAAAGTTTCAGCCACCTTATTTATGGGAAAATAGTTGTATATATTTTTGCTAGAAAACAAAAAATTATAGAGTGCTTTTGTGTGTGCCAATTTTCAAGATAAATAATGGATTATTACAATGAATGTTAAATTATGCATAACCCCAACAATATTTAGAGAACCCAAAATGCGGAACAAATGCCGAATAATTTCGCTTTCCATTTCTTTTATAATTCACCATAAATTTTCCAGTTGAAATTCTTGTACATCCAGTGTAATTAATTGTACTCTGTGATATGAAATATGAAACCCAGAATGAAAGAAAATAAAAAATTCAAACATATATCATTGTCTGCCAACATGAAAAGTGTAACGAATATTCGGTGCGATCATTTGGCCAAACAAAAGTCGCTTACAGCCATCTTACAGGCCTAGTACAATACATAAAGACCACACGGGGTTCGTTTTCGAAAACATTGTAGGGCGGCAAGGTGTCTCAGACACACATACACACACACACACACACACAACAGATCGAACCGAAAACGCATATGGACACTGCCAATAAGAAGGTTGTTCATTCACAGTCCCGTACCTGTGCATAATGCAAAACCTTGGCCGGGTCGTTGCAATGCCGTGACTAACCAGGCCCGTTGCGTATCAAATTAAAACTGTGCGCGCTTTGCGGGCCCTCACACACGTTCTTCTATTTGTCGGCGATGCGGGGGGCGCAGACATACTGTGATCAAAAGAAAACGAAATTTTGATGGTGGTCCTAAAAT
This sequence comes from Nebria ingens riversi, assembly GCA_018344505.1. Classification (NCBI taxonomy): domain Eukaryota; kingdom Metazoa; phylum Arthropoda; class Insecta; order Coleoptera; family Carabidae; genus Nebria; species Nebria ingens. Next base: position 170,617 of record JADQWA010000935.1, on the reverse strand, counting down.
ATTTCGGTTTTCACCTATTTATTCTATTTTCTGTTAGAAAACCTAAGAAATATACATGAAAATAGCCGTTTTGTAATATGTCTGTATTTTATGATACATGATGTTTTAGATTTTTATTAAATTTAAAAGTTCGCTGAATATTTGCATATATATCTTCCAGCGTGAAGTATGGAAGCTACAAATATATTTATGTCTATAATAAGCATATTTTCTGAACGTGCAACAATATATGTATGTACATACATATGTATGTACATTTTCCCTTTCTTCGTTTCGTTTAATTTCACAGTTACTTTGGTGGTCTTACCTTTAAGTGCTCAAGGTCAAAACGAGACTATTTATTTAGTACACAACAGCTAAGAAGGATAATACGCTAACCTACATTCAAGAAAAATGTGACAGTGACTGATCCTCCGTGCGATCGGTTTCTACGAAAAATTATAGGTCATTAGGTTCCGTCATTTACTCGTTAGTGAGTTGACTCGACATGCCCGGCAAACACTGCACGTCTCGCGGTCGATGTTGCCAGATCACTCTGATGGTGATTTATTAGGAAATAAAAGCAACACTGTGTGCATCTTCCACTACTTTATAAACTCGTAAAACATACTTCAGTGCGTCGTGTCGACATTTAAATTTGTTCACGACGAAAAAATTGACATCGCCCTACATTTTTTCCTATTTTTTTATTTTTTTTAACATTTTTGAATTATGATCTCAGATTTGTTTTCTTTTTCAATCAATATGTGTAGCAGGTTTATTTATGGGTATATATATATACCCGCTGTCTTATAAATGATGTGTTTGTACGCTGAGAAACATTTCAACCAATTATTATTGAATTTAATCATATGTTGAGTAGAATGGATTGGTATTCTGTCGGTGATGGCTGAGTGAAAGTATAACAAATTTAACTATTACCTACTGTAATAATTCTTTTCTTTCAAGATGCGTATGTTTCTATGTATTTTTTAAATGTTTAAATTACAGTTAGTTCATTTTGAAAATTAATATTTGCACAATTAGAAAATTGAAGTAGTACTGTTTCGGAAGCTTTGTGATATTGATTTTAGAATCTAGCGAAGCTCTTGTTGCGTTTAAGAAATGAAGTTGGATAACAATTGAAAATAAAATTGTTTATTTCTATCAATAAAAAAACACAAACACCTGATGTTAAAGTTGTATTTCAAAAAGTACTTTTTCCATTTTTTGTTTTTTTTTTGTTTTGGGGGAAACTTTGTCTCCAGCACGCGAGATCTGTTTCAAAAACTTTACGACAAACTTATTTCGTTCGTTCTCTGGTGTATTATAGGTGTAAAATCTGTTTTTAACTAGTGTGTATTCACGTTGCGAGATATGAAATAATAAATGTTGTGATTTGTGCGTTTATTTGGAAGTTCAAATCGTAAATCACCGCGCTTGTAAGTCGCAACGAGCGAAAATACCGCAAAATGTTTCTTTGTCACGGAATTCAAGTTTAAAGTGTTACTGCCGTAAAACGCTAACGTCATCTATTTCATTGTAATATCACTTTTTTAAAAGCTAATTTCCACATTTTTTTAATGCAGAGAATTTCAACATGTGTTATGAATACAATTAAACATTTCTTGTAATTTATTATATATGTTGCGGCAAATGTACGAACTTTGAAAATATTTACAATAACCGACAAATATCAAAATTAGAGATAACTTGTGTATACATTTTGAGAACTAATGATGGGGAATTATTTTTTTGTTCTTCTCTTTATGAAAATATTATTAATTACTCTAATGATGAACGTAAGTGTGAACTGAAGTAGAACAAATGCAACATCCTGAGGCGTAATTTTTCTACGCTGCATACATTCCAAAGAAGATTTTTATTATCTTTCTTTTTAATTTCTAATTAAAATTAGCGCATAATTAACTACACTAGATAATTGCATTGATTAGCGAATATTATTCATATTCTAGTGCAAACCAACAACGGTATGACCTGGAGTAATCCAGGAAGGGTGTACGCTTGGCTGACCACTGTCGTGTTACATGCAACAACATTTTTTTACTTTTATATTTTTATAATAGATCTAAATCATCTAAAAATTCCATTTTATCCAAATCGTGATAATATAATTTAAATATCATTACGACATAAGTATTTACTGTGTGTGTGAGAGCGTTCAATGTTGACGAGTTCATTATTATTCTTCCTAATATTTGATATCAATTAATATGTTTATTCAAATCGTGTCTTGGTAGACAAGCACGAAAATTTAAAAAGATTGAAAATTATTCGATAGAAAATTATTGTTGCGTGCAATGTTAATTTTTAAGTATAGATAATAGGTTCTAATTTTGTTCTTCGCATGTTAAACAGTATTTTATTTTGCTTTGTTTTAAACTAAATTACGAGATGATCCACAAATAAGACACTTTAAACAACTTATGATAAAAAAAGTATCACTTCTTTGTTTCGCAAATAAAAGCTTAAACAGTTTCTAATGTAACTTACGACTGTAGTAACACAAAATATCATTCACTTGAATATAACTTCATGCCTATTCCCATCGAATAGGGCGGCAAAAACATTCCAAGGCGCAAGCTTTCTTTCGTTTAATTTGACTTTTTCTCTCGCGGTTATTATCCTATTTCGTATACCAGAACACTTTAATTATTTTTAACGAAAAAGATTTAGATCAATAAGAAGAGATTACCAGCGAAAAAGAATGAAATAAACATATTCAATTTGAAAATAAAATAAATTCCAACGAATGTGTGACAATGTATACCTACGTGTTTGGATGAAATTAGTGCCAACAGCAGTTATTATTTTAACATGTCGTTTTACTTCCGGCATAACTATGGAACAAGTGAATTCGTGATGCGAGTTAAGATTAATTTTCTGTCTCTGTTTCCGCCGCGATATATTCGGAAAACTGACAACCAAGATATTCAATTTACTCTGAATTATTTAATCTTTAACACAATTGTGCATAACATATATTTTGAATCTGTCATTTGTAGAAACAATACGTTCATATTGTATTGTTACAAAAAGCTTCCGTAAAAATAATCAAGCTTTCTTAACTGTGGGAGAATGATGTATAGATTGATGAAAGAAAAAGCATACGTGAAGTTATATAAAAAAAAGCAACAAAGAAAGGGAGATATCTTGAAAAGAAAATCGAATTTATTTTTTCGACCACAAGAGCAACTGAGCCCGTCCCGAAATTGAAATGAATTGTGTTGGGAGTAAAAATGATTTTCTGTTTTCTATTAGCGTGACACAGTGGTGTTGTATCGGAAAATGGTTACGGGAAAATCCAATTCCGTTAGGAAAATCCAAGAAAATTGTATTTATGATGCCACTATGCTCGCAATAATATCGTTAAATAAATTTATATGTCAATAAATTTTACATACTTTTTTCTATTGATCCAAATATTTATGCGCTTTTTCAGTTTTGTCGTTTCCGATATGATTTTTATTTTAATCTGCGACTTACAGAATAATATATGATACTTAGTTTTATGACATGTCACGGTAAACGATAAAATACATATTGAGTATATTTTATATATTTAGAATGTGAAAATTGTCTATTCGTATATAATTTTATATTTCTTTTATAGGTAAGTGTCCACTGTCATCTATTTCCATTGGCCTTAATTATAATGGTGAGAAAAAATTCTTTATTTACTTTCTCAATGAATTTTAATCCTAAATTTTAATCAGCACCAACATTTGTTATGAAAACACATTGACACACATACTGTGACGTGGAGAATAAATATAACTTTTATTTATAGCTTACACGTAATTAAGTCATCAAGGTGTCAAGTCAGGCGTTAAATAAGTAAAAATCCATGACTAAATAATTCCGGTGTTAACATTTTATACTGTGCCGTGCTAAATCGGGGATATAATCCGTTTAAAACAGGATACATAATAGCGTGGATTCGCAAATGCTCGTGATTCAAATGCACGTAATAATAATAATAGCAGAGTGGTGGTTGAATGATATAAATGAATGGTATAGAACGAAAGAGGAATTACGAATGACATTTGTAGTTGTAATAAACAGTTGAATATGATTGCGCATTTGTTTAAAATACCAGCTGTCCTGATTTTCACCAATTGTATTCTGCCCTTTCAAATAGGATTGCCGTGCGTATGTTGTGAAATATATATATTTCAAGGTTGCATAGATATAACAAGCAATATTTGAACGGCGTCATTTTAGACAAATGTATATGCTTTAAATATATTTGGATTTTTTAACAAGTTATCTATGTAAATGTTGTTTATTTTTGTTTTGTTGTTATTAAAATTATACTTTTGGTGTTTATAATGATCTTGATGATTGTAACATTGTATGATATTTGCATGTAGTGTTTAAATTTGTATGGCCCCCACTTGATTCTAATTGGTCATGGTCAGGTGCGTTCGGAACTACTCTGGGGGTACACCCAAACAAAAACCATGCCAGATTCTTATGTGACTGACACATATGTATTTGCTTTTTGGATTCAGTGAAGTTTCTTTGCACAGAATGTTGAAAATATTTCGTTATACAACCGTAAAAGAACCTAACATAGTTTGGATAGGTTTATATTGTGGTTCATACAAACACATTTTGCTAGTATTCCGGACATTTATATATTTTTATAAAAATTTTTCTATAAACCACATTTTCAACAATACCGCTTTCATTGCATTGCATACAACGTATTTCTTTTATATTCAATTACACCAGTAATATTGAATTTTTACTAGGTTGCATATAATAATTTAAAACACTTTAAAACCTATTTTAAATATCGTACTCTACTGTATTTGATATAATATTTAAATAATAAAAAAAATTAAATAAATAATAACGCCATCTATTATACTATAATAACAAAAGCCTGTCTGATCCAATTTGAGCTGTTTTAGTCTCTTATCCATTTACTCTCTCAGTGTATTATTTTGCAAACAAAAAACTACTACTATAAAAGCATCAAAACATTGAAAATGCCAGTAACAAAACAACACAACGGCAATATTATTTCCTGGCCCTCTTATTTTTCTTTTCGACCGGCGAACGTGAGCTGATATTGTGAGAGCGTGACATGAGCCTGCAATGTCCATCGACTATACTATACATGCGTGTGGTGGTCACTATGTGCGCATGCACCAACAAAATGGAATTATTTCTCATGTAAGTAAGTTTTAATTGGACAGTCTGGCCCAAGCGGCAGACTTAGATGTGCGCGTATTATAGAAATCATTTCACGCCTTATTCCATGCTTTCATTCCACCAAATTGCAGATTTTTAATTTTATTTTGAATACTAATATAACATGTTGCTTGAATTAATGGATAAATTTAATTATGATTAGGCCCATATTACGACTACTTTCCCTAGTTATTTGTAGTTTTTTAACATTTTGCATCAATCTTGCAACAGTAACATTATTTTTAATAACTCTACCACACCCTATATTCGTTCTACGGTTGACATAAATCACACTTAAAATCAGCTTGTTTTTATTTTGCATTTCCCTAGTAATTTTACTTTATATAATACAGTCTTTTTAGCATATTTTAATTCTGTATCAATCCTACTGCAGTATCATTAATAGTATTATATTAACTCTGCCACACCCAACATTCATTCTATGGTTGATATAAAGCAAATTGATTTAAAAGCTATATAGAAAATTAAAAATAATTTTATTGTAATAAGAATATTAAATGGTTCAAACAAATGTTTAATAATTTTTTTAAAACTAAATATGCGGAAAATTTCAATAATTGTACAACAAGAAAACAATAGAACTCATTCGTATTATACACATTGTTTTACTTCACATGAATTTTTAACCAGTATCTAATAAGCAAGTCGATATCCGGTAGCACCTGGAAATATCAGTACACCAAATGAAATAACCTCGAACTATATAATCAAAACACCTATTGTATAATTCCGAATCACTCATTATCATCCGACCGAATGAGAAACAGAAGCAATCATTTTAGCACAGACCTCGAATCGCAAATATATATATATATATATTATATATATATATATATATATATATATATATATATATATATATATGTATATATAATTTATGTTAATTCCTAACCAATTCATTTGACTTATATTTCCGTACTTTATTTAATGTTAGTTTTTCACAGTTTCTAGTATATCTTACGATTAGTCACGCGAATTCTTCACCGCATAGCGGCGCTTGTAACAGTTACCTGCGTGTGAAACCACAAAGGAAATGATTTTCTATTTTCTTTTCTCATTTTTATCACTGGAATATGATATTTATTTATTACGTGTGTGTATTGAATGAGTTATAATAAAATTTATGATTATAGCTGTATAGGTTTCGCGGAATGATATCTGTCGAGATATAGTATCTAGATATATAGCTATAGGAAAACCAATGTATGGGAATGGAAAAGCTTGCCATTTGAGTAAAGTAGGCCATGATATATCAGCTGATTGGATGCTTTTATTTGTTCTTTTATTATATTGGTCATAAATTTATTCAACAAGTTTATGTTTTTCTCCACTAAACGTTGTTTATTATAGGTACCTAATATATATTTGTCCAATTATTGATTATATTTCCATGATAAAATATTTAAAAATAATTGTTTTTATAAAGTTATGGAAACATAATACATTTGTATTTTTGATGAGTTCGGTCAGTTTGATTACAACTAGTAATTGAATTTATTGTAACGTTGGTTTGTCTAAGATAGTTTGGTGTGGTGATGAAAATGAATGCGTGTTTTAGTTATTGATTTCAGCAGTCATTTCCTTGTCAAGAACGCTTCTATGAAATCCTGAAAGATATCATGCCGTACGTCACATCAGGTGCACGCAAACTCGCCCGACGGATGTGAATTGTAACCCTAATCAAAATTATTACGGGTACTACCCACAAACCATCCATTTATTCGCTACCACTCGCTACAAATTTTATCGATGCAAAACTGTTCTACATAGCTAAATCTCGGAATATTACAAATACCTATATGCGAAAATCAATAGTTCGGAAATAATCTTATATGACACAAGCAAATACTGTCCCATTGTACAATATATCTTTTTTTGTTGTTCAAATAAAAAATGTATACCTACCTATATTTTATTTTTACCAAATGAACAAGTCTGGAATAAATCGATAATTATTTTCGCTATTTTATATTTGATTGAATAGGTATTCGAAATATTTCATTCAAACTATAAACCATTATAAACATGCAAATATTTTTCGATAAACGGTGGTTTGCAACATATTTATGACTTAATAAAAAAAGTAGATTTATTCATTTCACTTTTCTATTCAAATTATATATATAGCTTTTCAAATAATGAACATAACTTCATTTTAGCTTCGCCAAATATGAACTTGTTTTAATTTTGAAGAGAATAACTAAAAAATTGTTCTTACATAAAAAAACGTATATTTATATTTGAACTAAGCCTTGGTTTATCAATATTATTATACCTAAATATAGAACAAAAAAAAAACGTGCTCTGAATTTCTAGTACTAAAAAATGGAATATGTAAACTATATTTTACAATAGTTATTAATATGATATAGAACTGACAAAATATACTATAGTCATTGCTGTTTCATAGTTTGTTGTGGTCCTATTTTAGAATTACGACGAATAGAAGTTAGAGAGTATAGCTGTAAAATACATGGCGTCTCCTCTGTTTAGAATTCAAATACATATATGTAGTCAATAAATATGGTGCGCATTGTTCCTCCCTATCATCTAAACGTGTTCTTTTGACGGATATACTCCATATCTCTGAAGCGCGCGCTACCTTATGGAATCTGGGTTAGTGAGGACGGCGTAATGTTGTTGCACAACACACATTTTCAATGTGAATTACTGTTTAAACGTTTACGGGTGATAGTAAACACTGAAATGGGCTGCTATGACCGGCCCAGAGACCCGCCGGTGATGTGGAATATTGTAAAATCGATGCCTGTGTGTTCCTGGGTGCTTGCGCAGGGTTGCCGGTGGTGGGAGGGGGTGAAGAACGGTGGTAAGGTGGGTGATTTGACATGACACTACGCACACCCTAGGGTTGCGCGCTTACGTTACGCGTTTACGTTCGTTGTCCCCATTACTTCTACTTGCGTCAAGTTATGTAAACAATACGCTCTTTGCAACATCCAGGATTTGTTTTAATAATGTTCTCGTTCATTTTCATCTACGGTTTGGAAAATCAAAGGAAATTGCGCTCCCTATATTTCACATCGAAACATTCATTTATACAAGTTAATAGTTTGCTAGTGAATACAACTTCGAGATATAATTTCATATTGGAAACAGGGTACCCTTTTCAGAAAATGTTCTATAGTACGGGAAATAATATAGAGAGTATACCGATTTTATTTTAATATTATGGAAATGGAAGCCATCTAAATATGGGCCAATGATATGTCGGATATATTCGTATTTGAAAGGTAAAACCAGACTAATGATCGGAGAAGAGGAAAATTGGGTATTACATGTATAGCTGTCGCCTGTCAGTCATCTTGATATAGAGAGTTAAGAATTTAGTATTTGCTGAGAATATTACCTATAGATTTTGAATAACACAATTATTCGAAAAGAAAGGAATCATGTGGTATAAAATTAGAAATAAAAAACTATTTGGATGTTCATGTTTGATACACAGTAAAGTAAATAACTATGTAATTTCCGAAAGCACGTAAGGCTAAACAAAATATAAATGTATATATTAAATTTGATATCATAGGTAGATTAATAAACCTTTAATGGTTTGTAAATAATAAGGCCATCGATAAAGTTAAAAGGTTACCAACATTTGACAACTAGGTCAAAAACAGAATATTTACTTAATGTCACAACCGCTTATTCAGCAACCTATTAATTCACGTAAATGTTCCCCGAGAAGAATAAATTTAAATTATAGGTAGAGAGCCTACCCTTTCAGGAACCAAATAATATATATATATATATATATATATATATATATATATATATATATATATATAATATATATATATATATATATGCGTATATGTATTTCTACCTCTCATATTTTCCTTTCAAATATTTCATCTTCAAGCCTTGGCTTTTTATCAATTCTATAAATAACCATATATGCATACACAAATATATATTTGCTTATTTATAATTACATTATTTTCTTTTGTATCACATTTAAGCGAATGAAAAGTGGAAATAGAATTCGTTCCGAAAATTATATACTATTGAAGTAAAATTGTTTAAAATGTTTATTATGATTTATGTATTTTGCAGAAGTCTAGTAAACATAAAATAATGGTTCACTTTACAGATTTTCTCTATTGCTCACATTATATAATGGTGCACAACGTTCAATACATACATAGGTACCATATACAACTGAATTCACGCTGAATAACGTCACTGGAATGTATGTTATCGCATTGTTTCATTTTACAAAACCGATTTATTCAACGAAATGGATGTATGGTAATTATGGAATGTTCCCGTTTTTGTTTCCAACGAATAAAAAATATTTGGGAAATTAAGCATTGATTTGTTGATATTTATGTAATAATTTATTCATTTTCATATATCTCAGTTTAACATTTTCACATGTAAGGAAAGCTTTTATACATTTTATAAATAAGCCAATTAAAATGTCATGCTATTTCTAATAATAATTCAATATATTTTGATAAATTAACTTTATTTGTAGACTGAGACATAATTAAAGCCAATTGTATTGATGTAATTATTCTTTTTGTGCAAAGTTCTTAGCGATGTCAAAGTAAGAAGATGTTTGATGACAAATGAGCGATACCAATTCACTTTCATTTGTCTCCAGGGAGACAACCTGCCTACCCTGTTCGACTAGGTTAATTAATTAGGCGAGTCACTAAACCTTGCGAATCAATAAGATCCCCATTTGTAAGCAAGCGCTGTTCTAAATATAGACACAGACTTTATTTTTAGCTTCATAGAATCGTTTGTGAAACATTTGCATACATTAGAGAGCTTTGAATATATTCGCATTTAGGTGTTGTATACTTTTTGTATATTCTTCAAATATCTTCAATATTCTTAATATCTTAACGCGATTCACAACTAAAATTACTTTTATTTGTGTAAATGTATTATCATGCTTTCATATTGACGGTTTGATAATTTTTGTGGGAAAGAAGCAATTTTAATTAGAAAACAGAAGTAGTGTAAAATAGCAAGGGAGAAGTTAACAATTTATGTTATTACAAATTTCCTTTTTGTTTATTTAATTCAATTGCGCCGTGGAAAGCAGAATGTAATTCAGCCCTACATGAAATGAGAGACATATTGTAAGACAGTTGACCTCGCAAGATTTAGATTTTAATTAAGGCAGTGTCTCCGAAGCAGTGTTGAGGGGAAGTGGAGGCTCGTCTCCGCAAACAACATGTGCTTTTTATCGCCCGGAGAAATTTTAATTTCAACTCCGTGGATTCTCTTACACAACGACTGATTTTTCTTACTTTCTCACGGCTTGACTTGCTTTATTTTCTGCGAGGGAAGATTTGTTCGTTTCTGTAGTTATACCGACCAATGCACGTTCGGAATTCAGAATAGAAAACATTCTTCAATTTCTAATATTTTTTTATTTTGGAAGTTATTGTTTATGTACGGAATTGAATAAAATCCATTAAACGTGCACAATACCAAATTAGGTAATTGTTAATTTACTACTTTAAATATTCTCCTATAAATACACTTTCAGGAATGGGTCTACGTAAATATAATAAGAGAGAATTTTATTTTATATTCAAAATAGCATAATAGACTTTAAAGAGAATAACTTTCTATAATTCCCATATTTTATTGATTTAAAACGAACAGTTGAGATTTAAAAATATACCAGTCACTTATAAAAATTGCAGGTTCTGTTATAGATATGTCCATGATTGTAAAATTCCTTTACCTAATATAACAATATTATTGTGAACCTGTCAGAAACTTCTGTCATTTCTTTATAATTCACAGGTCATTGGAGTCCACCTTTCTGTGGAATTCTTTATATAATTTGTATTTTTATATTTTCAAACAGGTTTTATCAATAATTTAGCGCACATTTATTTACGTATACTTCTATAACTTTTCGTTATTTTTATAACCAAAGCAAAAACAAACTAAAATATTAATTCTATGCAACCTTATGCAAATCATTATATAGTATGTATATATATATGCTTACGGCTAAGAAAACCATCGGAATTATGAAATATTTAGCGATTTTATGCAAGGAAACCAAATGCACTCAACTTAATTAAATTCTCCTCAGAAATAATATCGTTATGAGCTGAGTGGATCAGTGAATAGCGATTACTAGCCAACATTGCACGAGTAAACAAACTATACCCTCTATTACATCGCATTACATTTTATTACACTCGTAAAAGTATTATAAAAATTCATAATTTTCATTTCTATTAAATTGTTATAGTTTGCGGCAATACATTAGTTGGTCTTTTATATCATTTTTATTACTTTTATTAATTTTATCAATGCCCATCGTCTAGTTCTGTTTCGATATTTTTTATCTTTGACTGCCATTCAAATAAGTAAAACTCAATCCACAAATGTCGTTAGGCAAAGAATGGATAAAGTTAATTCTATCCCCGCAAGAAACAAAATCAATACTTGCTCGTTCTTTTTATCTCTATTTCTTCTTGCTTAAGAAGCTCGTGCCTCTAGTTTTAATATAGGAACATTGATAAGTAAATTATATTCAATTTTCTGTGTAAGTAGTGTGATTATAATGAACATTAAAATAGTGATTATAAAGTAAATGGAATTATTGATGTAATGAAATTCTCGGCCAATTTACTATGTCAATTATTATTTAATCTAATATTTTATAGTTTCCTTCAATATTAAATGTATTATTATCTAGTTAAATAGTTTTAATAATTATTGTATCGAACTTTATAACCATACTTATTGCACAAATACAAAATAATAATAAAAATCAAAGAGTATCTGAATAGCGCCGATTAAATGACGTTAATAGAAACAAATGTGTTATATTTATTAAAATATAGACAAAAGGACAATTTTAAATTGAATATTCATAGTGACTGACATGTCAAGAGCATAACCTAATTCAAATACCAGTATAAATAATAAATATTGATGAAATAAAACATTATGCTAATTATATAAATAAATAATGTAAAATAAGCGTAGGCATTGAATTCAATTCTATAACATAATGAATTTAACTCAAATACACTGTATATATACTAGTACTTCATACATAGAGTCATTCAATAAATTAAATTGTAGAAACCGATGCTTTTCGGTTTCGACAATGTCCGAATAATGATTTAAAGCATTGCCGTGTGAATGTTTAATTGTTTGTAAACAGCTGATAAAGCAGTCACTATAGACTGGTGACCGTGTATGTAGGGCTTTACATTTTTAATGACACTGCTATTGGCAAAAGTCATTAAATGTCACGGATTTAGTCGTTGATGAAGCGCATACTCTAACCACTAATGATAGATACTTCTAAAAAAATTATTCATTCATCATTTAAATGATAATATTAGAAAAACTCATTTGTTTGATCGAACATGTTATTTAAAACATATTCTTGTTAATTTTCATTTTGATTCAATTTTTGTTTAATTACATTTAGAGGCTAGCAATAATTGGGATGTGTCCTAATTATTTTTTGATAACTGCAGCAAATATGAGTGGTAAAATTTCAAATAAAAATCAAGTTAAATTATGTGTATGCATTGTTGTTGAGTGTGTATAGCTAAATGTGATTGCCATACTGAATTGTTGCTATGGAATCAAACTGCGAATACACCGAAATGTTAAAGTTCAAGTTATACTGTGTGTGTGTGTGTGTGCGTGCGTTTGTACGCGCGCGCGCGCATGTGTGTGTGTGTCTCTGTGTTTGTGGGTGTGTGTGTGGGTTTGTGTGTGTGTGGGTTTGTGTGTGTGTCTCTGTGTGTGTGGATGTGTGTGTGTGTGTCTGTGTGTGTGTGTGTCTGTGTGTGAGTGCGTGTGTGTCTGTGTGTGTGTGTGTGTCTGTGTGTGTCTGTCTGTGTGTGTGTGTCTGTGTGTATGTGTATGTGTGTGTGTGTGATTTGAAAATCTATAATATAAATGTATTTGACACAATTGCTGTTCGCTTGAAATGCGCTGAAAGTTTCTATACATCGTCGTCGGTCGGCTCTCATCAATATACGTATATATACCTATAGAAAGTGATCGTAGTTGCTAATGGTACAACTGATTACTAATTCATTATACCAACAGTCCGATACGATATCTCAATTAGTGTGTTTTCAGTCATTTGTCCTCGGTTGCAATTTACTCGATCCCTTCTGAAACTTGTCTCAAAACTACAACTCGATTGTCATCGTGAATAAAACAATAATTAATTCACCGCAACATTACTTTATTTGGCTCAACTTTAAAATACTTTTAGCTATACACCGATTTCTATATCTCGTATAGCAAGATCCTAAGAAATATCAATAAATAGAATTACGAATCATATTTCTATCTCTGTCTAAACTTAACATCCACTAACGTCAAAGAAGATAAATTATCTTACATCAGTAATACCCTACATATTCAAACTATATTCTAAACACCCTGCATTAAATAATTATTCAGAAATTCATCAACCCTAATATAAAAACTAGATTTGCATAACATTGAAACAATAAAATTGTTTCGCAAATATTTCTGACAGCTGTGTAATTTAAAAGTTTTGTTCCACTCATGAATGTACATAAAACTTTTTTGCATTGAGTTTCATTGTTTTTAAAGCGGCCGTAAGTGATCCGAAATGTACAATGATTGTGGTATAAATCTGTCAACTGGTAGCTGCGTAATTGTTACAGTTGAGTTGCGCGACAAACATGCGCAAACCGTGAATGTGCGAATGGTATCGCGATACCTAGAACATCGCGAAACAATTTACGGAGAAAAAAAGCGGTCGAGGAAAAGTGACGGTAGACGCATTCTTTTATACGATACAATATGGAACTAAAGACATTTTTTTTTGTTCAGTGTGAAGTTCTTTTTCGTTTGTTTCTATCTTCTCGTTCATTTATTGATTTACCACTTTTATACATTTTTGCTGCAAATTCTTGTGCACTAAAAATAGCGTTTCTATAGGTATGTGATAGGGAGTTTTTGTTACATTAACTAGAAGTAATTGATCAAATTACGTTGATATGTTCAGGTTTTTCTTGGAATTCAGTTAAAAATTGTCGTCCTTGGCTGTTTGTTAGTGTTTATGTTAGCGATGTAAGTTTTAAATATTTTTTAAATTAAACTTAGAGATAATAGTATTTATTAGTAAATTGAAGTATTTAAAAATATATATTTCCAGACTGTATATTTCAAATGAAAAATTTAATTAATTATTTCTCATTCATATGTATGTAAATCGCATTGATTGTTGGTTTTAATTTGTATTCATACATTGCAGTGAGTGTGTTTTGAATTATTTAGGTCAGTCCATATTCTTTTTATTTCCTTTTTATTTGAAAATACTAAAAGCAATTTATGCTCGTGCGTAATAAATCTTTTTACTTTTATCGCTAATGTATTATCTTTCTTAACGCAATTCTACAATACATCAACGAATCCGATTGATTTAAATTGATGTTTTATTTTCATTCTATAACTCTAAATGTTATCTACCGATGGATAATGTTTAGATAAATGAGAATTTCGTATAATGAAATTTTATAATAATCATTTCATTTAAAAATATTATGAAAAGTATGGTGTGAATTTCTATTTTCTACTCAACAATGTAAATCATTTTCTATTTGATATATGTATATCTGCCATGAAAATATATAAAACAATTGCTAAAACCCAGCCAACTGCAAGTATCTAGAGATATTTTTTGTTTATCTATTTGAAAAATCTCTATGGAGTTATTCCATCAAGTAAAAATAGCATATCATGCAGAACAAGACATTTATTTCTGTCTGAGTTAACTTGGATATTTTGTTCTGCCGAGAATAAAATAGTTGATCCTATGAAACAAAAAGAGAACTGTACCAGACAGAGTATCAGCTAACCAAAACTATATATATAAGATTCCACAACTTCAATATTCTTTTCCTGTTTAAATTGCAATGCTTTGAGTGGATATTAGATGAGTGTGGTATAATGTTACTCGTCGTTGTGGCCTGTCTAATCATTAGCTACACGCAACTAATATTACGTTATTGCATTTTCGATCTTATTACATAATAACGTATGTTGGATTGGATTATATGATTATGAAAGCTTGAGTAACAATATTAGATCTTTTATATGACGACTTCAAGTAAATATAAATCAATATTTACTCATATATTGTTATTTAACAGTACAAGAAATATATATTTACTGAAATTAGAAACCTGTATTTTTATTATAAAGTTTTATATAAAAAAAAAATTGGTAAATAGAATAAAACAAGAAATATGATATTAGTTGAAATTTTTATGAATATTAGTGTTTTTATGTAAAATAAACAAGTTTTTTCTTAATTTAATGTAAATTCCAAAATATGTTAGTTTAGCAATGAAATATAATAATAAATTCATCCAAATTGTATTATCATGTATCGGAAACACACACATGAGTGTATCCTCTGCAAACGATTTACAGCAATTTTATGCAAATGTCGAAATGTTTTGGCAGCAATCGATGAAAAATAATTTATCGCATTTACGCTCATAATCGGATATATACGTGAGAGACTGAAACGAAAATATACCTACACGAAGCAAAAAAATATCGAAACAGAATTTCAAATAGAGCTGATTGTGATCTAGTAATTTTTAAATTATAACCGACTACTGATAAAGAATATTTATGTTGTGATACTTTTCAACATAGAACGGAACCGTAAAACTAATGAATTACTGACAATAGATAAATATCTCTGTAGTATTATATGCACGGTAGTTAGCACCAACTAAAGTTAGGTATCCGAAGAAGCCCGTATTACACTACCCAATTATCTATCTTGGGTCTTTGCACTCAATTATTTCAACACACTAAGCTACCGGCTTGTATTTTATCAATTTTCTTACGTATATATTCAATAATCTTAGACTACAGCGCAGCTAGTTTTTAATATTATTTATATAAATTAACGAAAACAATCACTAATTGTATATAAATACAGAATAACTCTATTGTATATCTGGCTTTTGATATAAAGGGCCATCCATGTCCGTGACCTCCTATGTCCGGTTAGTTAACGAGTTATAGATTGTGAATTTATAACTATATTATAGAATATAATACCCGTAGGTTTCGAAAACGTTTTCTAGCCAATACATGCGGCTAATTCATTGCCTTACGTTACGCATCTCTGGCTATCCCAACTCGACCAAACATATTCTCGGTCGCCGCGTATAGTTACTATTTAATGAACATTGATATAAAAGTCATTAGGAAATTTTAATAAGCCTACAGTTTAGAAGTTGAAATTATACTCGGTAATTTTAAAGTTTGTTTTAATATTTTAATGATATAGAATTATAATCAGTTAGTAGTAGTAGTAGTAGAAGTAGTTGTATCTACTACATGTATTTATTTGTTGTACTAAACATAAATTATAATTTTTTTTTAAATATATGAATAGGAAAATTCTTCCAAATATTACACTCCGGTAATTAGGAGTGGGACACAATTTGATCATAGTTTTTTTACAATAAAAATATATTTTAAGGTTACATCAAAGTAAAAATAATTGTGACAAACATTCAACTAAATAAATCATCCACACACTTACACAATTTTAAACTATATTAAAAATATATAAATAAATTGATTTGTACTAAGAGAAAATGGATCATATAGATAGTATTTTGATTTATTTGGGTGAAATAACATATTTATTAGACTCAGTTAAGTCAAGTGCCACTATTTGATTTATTTGTGGGAAAAATATTTAGATAAAGCATATAAACTTTACACTAATTTAATTGAAGCAAAAAATGTTTATCAAACTTTATCTTATTCTAGTATTTCATCGTAGGAATTCAATTTTCAATTTATTTGCGTACTTTTTTGGGTCAGTGTAAGAATGATTATTTTAATATTTTTAATAAAATGTTATAAAATGAAATTTATTATTGTGTGAACGACATTAAAACAAATTCAAGTCTTATTTCAAGATGATACGAAAGTAATAAACTTAAACTAGAAAGTGGTATAATACCATAAAATATTTGGCCGCGCGAATCATTTTAACAATTTAACAAAAGCGAGATTTTTATTGGCTGCTCGTAAAAACAAAAACCTCCAGAGTAAAGTTAAACATTTCCACGTATTATCTAATGGAAAATATGATGGCGCGGTAGAAAAGAGTCCGGGAAATAATAAAATATAAAAAGATGAACATTGTCGGGGCAGGATTCATATAGAAGTATGGCGGCAGAGAGACACAGTGAACGCTATAAACATGTAATTTAGTGTGGATGGAATTACACTTAGAAAAGATTGCGACACTCGACGTGACTCCTCGACCAACTTCTCCCTCTTTCCTTACCGCTCCTTTCGCACAACTTCCCCTCTTGGCATGACGAACATTTTTGTATAACAATTTTCAATTACTCCACACTATAATATTGTATATTCCACTTTATTTTAACAGGAAGAAACAGACATTCTGCATAACTGTTTTTACACATCCACCATTAGTGTATGAGAAGAAAGAATAAGTCAGTTGGTGTAAAAATAATATGTAATACAGTATAGAATAGGCTTTGTATATTTTTATAAGAATTAATAAGTTAAGGTTATTATGTTTATAATAAAACGTGCGTGTTTGACGGAGATAGAAAGTTTGGTTCCCTGTAATTACGAGCAAAGCAAGTGCATACGCATGCGCTGCTCTTCACGATTGTAATTGCATATTTTTCTCTCGTTGGTCAACGTGTTTTGAGAACATACATAACGTTGGAACTCTAGAAATTATATCCTACTGAGCATTTTATGAATTCATAATGAGAGCACTTGACTACATGCCGTGTGGGAGTCTGTAAAACCACAACGCAAAACATAAACCTACTTTTGCAACGAATAAATATGGCTGCTGTTCACTTTTTTATAGCGTGGTTTTTAGCAAACGTGATTTTAATTGAAGAACGTTCTACGTTACGTTTCTATTGTAAATAATTAACAGTAATATGTTTTTTTTTTATTCTACTCTATAAATTTTGAATCAAAACATGAAATAACCCAAATTACATCATTAATACGTTTGAATTTAGTTTTTCACCTACATGACATAATAGCGTGTAACCGTTAGTGGTAACCAGAGTGGTCAAAGGACAACGTTTATACGTACAACCACAAACTGCAAACGGTAATAGCAGTGACACGGATACGTACATTTGGTAAACAATTCAAGACACGCATTCTAATTACTACGCCAGTAGTACAATACAAACTGGTAAACACAATTACATGGCGAATGGAATAATTTGCAAAATTGTTACAAGAAAATAGCAATTTAATGATATAACGATCAGTGTTCAATTTAAAATATAGAATTAAGAACACATTTGCAGTAAATTACGAAATGAAATTGTTTATATAAAAATTTGACCCGTATTTTTTTGCAATTTAGCAAACATGCAATAAAATGAAAAATAACTTTTCTAAATTCAACGCTGGTGTATCAAAACGTAAAAGAAAAATATAAAAAATTTCATAAATGTTTGTTATGTAACAAGACTAAAAAGCTAATGGACCACAATTAAAATTGTTTTAGAAAAACGATCTAGAACGCTGCTCATATAAACGAAAGATGATTTCAAAGTTGTTAGACAAAGACAGTGGACGTGTTTCTTGAGTTTTATAAAACGTTTTTCCTTGCAGTCTCTATAGGAACGGTTGCCTTTATTTTTTGTCTTCATCGCACGTTTCATACCGACGAATAGAAATATTTTTATTAATAAAAAGTGACCGAACTCTACTATATACTTGCACAGAGGCATCCGTCAGTGAAATGCCGCAGGCCGAACAGGTTTACAACTATTACAGACTCCGGTAAAAAGAAAAAAATATATATATACAGTGATACAAGTCTAGAAAGAATAAATACATACATAGGTCATCCATTTTTTCATTTAATGGCATGACAAACAACTCTTTTCGTAAATTTGCATTTAATTTAATAACATTTCATGCACTTAATACCAAATTGATTATTCATAGAATGTATTCATACCCAAATTAATTCACATTGCTATCAAATAATATAATTTTCGTTGTAATTGACTTAATTTTGTCAACTATCAAAATAGTTAAATTATAACAAATTAGTCAACAGGAAGAGTGCCTTTTTTTATGTTAAATATATATATATATTATATATATATATATATATATATATATATATATTAATCAAGTTAATTATATTAATTTAAACTAAATTTAAGTTAATTAATTATGAAATTCCACTTTATTTCCCAAATACAATAATTTATGTGTCCACCTTTGCGTTAAGTGCTGCAACTAAGTACTATAAGTATTATTTAATGAAATACAACATAAAATAATACAAACATTAAAGACAGGTGCTGATAAACTAAATAGAATAATAATATAAAATCAAATGTGGCTTCTAGCAAGTAAAATTTGTGTTTGAACTACAGCTGGACATAAAAGTGTAAAGAGTTAATGCGTCTTTTGTTCGGAGAACTATCAAAAACGACAAAATCAAAGTCAACCGGATGCAGAGTCAAAACACACATTAAGAAATTAAATTATTTCTAAATTAAGCGCGAATCAAGGAAAGCGCACGTGCCCGCGACCACATCGAAAGCAGGTGAACTTTTAATCCCCCAAAGTCAAAATCTTTTGAAGAAGTAAGATCACGGGTTGAATGTAACCGCGGAGATTACGGCGGCCAGTGGGCGCTGGCGGGGCAATGTGGAGTGAGCGACTCGCAGAGGATGTAAGCGTAACGTGTAGTTATCCACACGCTGCGGGCGGCTTGACTGCCGGTGCCCGCAATTACCTAACCGGGAGTGGACACGGCCACGGGCCTACCTCCCAGCACCCAAATACACTTTGCTTCTTGGCCGTGGCCGAGCATGGGATATCACGCGACATACAACCAAGCAACGCTGATTATTATTATATTCTCTCTGTAGTGTACCTTATTATAACTCTGTAATTCCTATGTAGACAACATTGTGCTGTTTCTGCTAAGAATTTTTGAATTCTGGATCATGTTTTATAATTTTACATACAGACCACCAAAATGGTGCCTACCTTATACAGATATACCACATTTTAGTATCGCTTACATTACGAAAAATAATTGCTTTAGCGCAATAAAAGTAACTTTAGAAAATATATCTTTTATCAACTCGATTATTTTTAAATCGCTCAATTTTATGAAAACAGAAATATAATCAAATACAATTTGTTTAAAAAATGTGTACTTTTAGATGTTAACAACAAATTATTAATTATTATTTCAAGGAATTCAGATTTATTTATTTAATATTTCCATATAAATATTTAAAGAATTCATTGAACAAAAAATATAATTAATCGCAGGCTTATATACATACATACATAATGTATATTGCTCGTCATATTAAACAATATTTAATATTACAAACAGAATTAAGGCTCAACTACTTTACTAAATTATGTATACAAACTAAACATCTCTCCATAGTAATAATACTAATTAATGCATACATTCTTCAATTAATGGAGCATCGTACTTTAATTTGAAGTATATATGGATGTGAAATAATAATATTCTCGTCTTCATTAGCACGTGAATACTTGCCAAGCCATTTTTGAAGAGCATAAATGGTGGTAAATTGGCAGAAAAATAATTATATATTTGATAAAGTTGCTATATATAAGTCAATCAAAACATAACATTAACATGATGTTTATACCTATATTCACAGTTGATCAGAAAAACACTGTTTAATGATCATAATTTATGATGTTTCACTTAATTTTTGCAACAGTCCGGTATCAGGTATTGGATTAGATCCAGGTGTTTATTCGATATGAGATATCGTACATGCTAGTGAATGTATTAAGTATTTAGTCTTGGGCTAATATAAATATTATATAAGCGGGTATATCCATTATACATTTTGTTTCATGAATGCCGTGTTGCTTTGTTGCGACTATAAGTATTTCATTTTAGGGCGATAATTAAAATATAATGTTGCATGTAACGCATAAATCGAATCGATAAATAATAAAAAAATCTACATTCTCGGCGCAAATCCACCGTGTAATGTAAACGCTAAAGCGATCGTCTTGCAATCGCTTCACTGTTAAACGATTACTTTATACTTTGCTCTCAAACGAATAATACCAATTTTCTACACAATGTGCATTTTTTGCATTATATTTTAATTGCTTTTCAGAAGCTCTTGTAATTGAATCCTTTATCAAGTAACTTTTTAACAATTTAACCATTCATTCTTTTACTAAACTACATCACGAGAAAGGAAAAGTTATCTGCAGTAAAACGTAGGTAATACTATTAATACCATTTAGAAAATAAACTTTTATCTAGTCATAAATCTATTTTAGCAAGAATTATTTAATTCTTTAATACGCACAATTAACTTTCTTTCTTTTTATCATAAATAGTTTTAAACATACTTTAAAATTTTGATTATAACTGATAAAATACAAATTTTAACGTCTTCTTAGCTATTTCTTTATAAAACCGTAATTCCTGTAAAAATAATACAATTTATTTCTTCTTTAATAATTATTGTAATCACACGAATATATGCATTTTTCTCTATCTACGAAGTAATTAGTATTGTAATCATGAAAAAAATTAATCCCGAGCTTTTAACACATTTTAACCTTCCTTGAATCGAGTCTGTGTATTTTAATATTCTTCTTATTTAAACAAAATATACCTATTACGTATAAGATGCAATACACTGCAGATGTTGTTACTTTCTTTTACGAAGTTAATAAGTAAGTATTGTAATCACGGAAAAAAAACTCGATATTTTAACGGTAATACACTTTTGACCTTCCCTGAATCGAGTCTGACTATTTTTGGAATGACGTCTGTCTGTGTGTGTGTGTGTGTATGCGCTGTACAGCCTCCACTGTTGAAGATAAAATTATGAAACTTTAAACTTAAGATTTGTATATGCCTGAGAAGATAACCTCTTAGTTTGGAAAAGCATATTCAAACCGGAAGTGCATGTTTACTTGAGACACTTTTTGCATATCTTCAAAACGGCTGCACTAACAGTAAAATAGTTATAATTAAAGTTAATATATATTAATGATTTGAACAACTTTTGTTTGAAACATTTCATCAAAAAGTGTACCAGTTACGAGAAAATTGCTATTATCCTATTTATATTGCCATAGTTACATAGGTATGGACAATTATATATAATAAATCGTATCTACTATGCATGTCAACTGTTTTAAATATTCAAATATTTTGACATTTAACATTTATTGTCAGTGTCACAAATAAGTTTAGTGAAAAACCGTTACAAAGGTTAGTAAATAATTTAAAATATTATATATAAATATTTTCTCTGGTTTAAAGTTAATTTGAAAACTTAAAAATGCCCGGCCACAATAATTTTTAGTAATATGTAATGAATAATAATATTTTCTTCATACTACTATAAAATCCAACTTTATAAATCTAAAATAGATATGTTTTCTTTGGAAATCTGACAATAAACTAACTTTACAATTTTATTGGACAATGAATGAAAATATATTGTTGAAATTTAAACATTTTAATTTATATACTATCAAATCAAAATATACTGACTACGTAAAAGAAAGTTTAGGGCCAACACATGGCCGATGTTTTTCGTAGGCGATCTGATAGTTTGAATAATAATTGATCAACTTTATGTTATCTGTGATATGTTGTTGCAGAGCCTTAAACAATTAATAGAATACGAACAAATACGGAAGTAGTAATAACAAAGATTTTCAAACAGATATGCTTTAGCAAAAATGCAGTTTAATTAATAAATAAAAATTAATGAAACGTAACGCAGACTCAGTGTTCCAGTATAGTAATAAATTCAAATAAAGTAATCCACATTTTATCTAATAATCTTGAAAGGAAATGTAAAGTTTACTGGTCGATTGTTGACGGTAATGAGCACCACAAGACACAACTATGGCCACCGTGTGACTAATGAACTTCTGTACCCCGTACTAGATAATTAAGATGGCAATTAATTAGCAAACTTAATGGTACAGTTCGAGGCAAATACAATATCGCTGTTTGGCGCTACGGTCGCTGGCGTGCTTCCCCTAAAAATATAGCGCTCCGCTATGAAAGCATCTTACATTATACTATATGCTCGCTTGCTGGTTTCAAGTACATTATTGTTAGAGCATACTCTATTGTTCCTGACTAACTTATTACATTTTCTCACTTTATTTTCATAAAATTACTGTTGCGAGTAGATTAGAGAAACTATATTGACGACGTATCACATTATTTATGCTTTCCACAATCGATAATGATTTTCGAAATAATAAATGTAAGTTTAAACAAATTTCATAAGAATGCTACTGATATCATTGTTATGGAATTATTGAGTAGACACCTACGCAAAATACGGTAGGAAAGGTGAATTGTTGCGCGAAAATAGTTTCGTGCTGCTTATGTAATAAGTAATTTTCTATGCTGTTTGTTACTGATATAATATTGTAGGTGTTATTTCAATATGAAATATTGGCTCATATCTAGTTACAATACACATATTTAATATGTTAAAATGTTATATAGTTAAATTTTGTAGGCGTATCAAAAGAATACTGCATTTTTTAGGTAGGTTGGTCTACATGTTCGAGTTTGCTTGTTCAAATTGAGATTGATTTCTTCATTGTAACCTAAACTATTTGTTAATCATATTTAAATGGTGTATTGTGTACACATATTTAGAAAACGTATACGTGATTTGAGTATCAATATATTGTAATTTATATGGCGTAAGCAATTTTACTATTAAGCGGAAGATATTATACGGTGTACCATTAAATAAGGTAGTAAACTACTTTTACCAATTTATGAAAACCTATAAACATCTTCATAGCTATTGTAATTTATGGCGATTAGCTTGTATTATGTTTAATATAAGCACTTTAGTCGCTTTGCAAATTAATTGACATGATAGACATTTCGTAAGTCGAAATTTTGTTACATTTATCGAAAATTATTTCTAACCATCCAAAGCGGTGCTTTATATGTAATAGTAATCCATAATCATAACAAAATAAGAAATTAAAACGCTAAACATTAAGAACAACCAACACTTAAGAAATAATATGTTTTTAGTCTTCTTTTTATAAAATATTTTACACGGCTTTACGAAACAAGTAGACATTATGTCATATAACAAATAATATTAAAGTAGTAAAGTACTTTCTTATACGAAGTGATAAGTAAGTGTTATAATCATGAAAATTGCTTTTTAGAGGCGTCTGTAATTGAATCCTTTATCAAGCAACTTTTTAACAATTCATTATTTTACAAAACTTCAACACGGGAGAGGAAAAGTTATCTCCATTAAAACGAAGGTAATACTATTTATACCATTTAGAAAATAAGCTTTTATCTAGTCATACATCTGCTTTAGCAAGAATTAATTGTAAACATTCTTTAATACACATAATTAACTGTCTTTTTTACTTTTTTCTACGAAGTAATAAATAAGTATTGTAATCTTAAATATCGTAATTATGTTTCTATAGTTACGTCGGTATAGGAAATTATATTTTATAAATCGTATCAACATATCTTTGTCAATTGTTTAACAAGAAAACAAAATATATTCAACTAGAAGTACTTGTTGCCTATATATACACATGCATTGCTACCTAACCAAAAACATGACACCAATGAATAGGTAATAAATGCACTTACGTTTTACAATACACGCTTCTTGTCCATCAATTGATATCACAAACACTTAAAAACGTTTCAAATGTTAGCTTTCACATAAATTAGAGTTGTTTTTCCTGGTAATTCTATAATTTTCACTTCACAAACACGTGAAACACATGACATGTTCAGCCATTTTTTTTATTACTGACACTGGTCGCAAGGGGCGCGCGCAAACCCGAAAGTGTTTTTGTATTTTCTAGAACTATATAGGACACTAGATATTTATTTGTTTATGAAAATATACCTATTACATATAAGAAAGTCCAGTGCAATACACTGCAGATAAAATGCGTATATAACTGGCGAGTTGCATGAATTGTAAACAATACTTGTTCTAACCATATTTGTATCTTATATTGCGCGTATACTTGAAAAATTGAACAAAATTAGCCGGTTTTAATTGAGGTAGTTTTTATCTTGACAACGCTTAACATTCTCTCACATTTAAATTGATCATGCGAAAATCAATGCAATTAAAATCGCAACATATCAGATTAATTTTAATGTTATGTGGTCTGGCTATCACAAAGCTGATGGTATTTGTCTGCTCTGTTATGGTCAGGTACGGCGACCCTTAAAAGCCTGTAGAACTGTGAAGTGCGGTTAAAAGCACAATTAAATAGATTTCCAATTCCAATGAAACCAAATTATATAATTAGACCACCCAAGTCTCATTTTAGTAGCTTCATAATTCGCTGAATATTTCTGTCGAACTTGTTGTTTGTTCAACGAATTATCTTTTGTTTGTTAATTAATTATATTTAATTGATGGTGCAAAAAGGTTAAACTTTCGCACACGTATCTTAAATGCGTTCATATTATATCTCTTATTTTTAGTTGCTTCTTTTTTATATCTATTTCTTATTATTAAGTGATAATTATAAATAAATTTCTGTAGCCACAAAGAAAAAATATCGGCCATGTGTTGGCCCTAAAATTAATTTTACGTAGTCAGTATATTTTGATTTGATAGTATATAAATTAAAATATAAAATGTTTAAGTTTAAAAGACAATATTTTCATTCATTATGTCCAGTAAAATTGTGGTAAAGTTAGATTATTGTCAGATTCCTAAAAAAACATATGTATTTTAGATTTAAAATGTTCGATTCTATAGTAATATAAAGAATATATAATTATTCATTACACATTATTAAAAATTATTATGGCTGGACATTTTTTAGTTTTCAAATGAACTTTAAACCTTACAAAATATTTTCATATAATATTTTTAATTATTTACTAAACTTTGTAACGTTTTTTCACTAAATTTATTTGTGACACTGACAATAAAATGTTAATTGTCAAAATATTTGTATATTTAAAACAATTGACATGCATAGTATATGCGATTTATTATATATAATTGCCCATACCTACGTAATTATGGCAATATCAATAAGATAAGATCTTGTAACTGGTACACTTTTTGAAGAAATGTTTCAAACAAAAGTTGTGCAGAATACTTTCAATTTTATTCTAACTATATTTGCTGTAAGTGCAGCCGTTTCGGAAATATTGCAGAAATTGCAAAAAAAGTCTTAAGTAAACATGCACTTCCGGTTTGAATATGATTTTCAAAAATAGGAGGTTTTCGTCCCAGGCATATACAAATCTTAAGTTTAAAGTTTCATAATTTTATCTTCAACAGTGTAGGCTGTAGAGCGCATACACACACGCACACACAAATACATACACACAGACACACACACACACACACAGACGGCATTCCAAAAATAGTCAGACTCGATTCAGAGAAGGTCAAAAGGTTTTTTTTCGTGATTACAATACTTACTTATTACTTCGTAAAAGAAAGTAAAAAGTAATATGTTTCTATAGCAATATTAAGTAAATATTAGTTTAGTAGAGAAGATAAATTATAATATAATTTTAAATAAAGTTACAAATATAATTTTTTATCCAATCGATTAGCAAAAGTTTCTAAAGCATTTTCTGTGAATAAATTATTATCTGAAGATTTTTTTTATTTTTAAATTTAATTTAAGTTTTTCAATAAAAAATATTATCCACGATATCATATAAAAGATAAATTATAAGTCGCTATAGCGTAACTTTATGAATAATCTGTCACTGTTTTGGTTACATAGCCACTCGACATACTCTTCATTTGTTATCATCTTCCACTTCTTCAACGTCTCCTTACTCCGGGCTTCATTGTTTTTATGACAGCTGCCAACAATGACGTCGCTATTGTCCTAAAATTTCTTGCGATATGTCAGTTTATAACGAGCCGTACCGTGTCGATCTGAGTAGCTGCGACATCAAAACAATGCATAGCAGCTGGTCAAACTGCGCCGACGCAGACCAAAAGGAAAAAAAAAACGTTGCAAAAGTCCGACAAACCGACATTCTTATAGGCTTTGTGGCGGTTTTTTCGTCACCTTACCACCACCAAACGTAAACAAATAATGTTCTCTATATTGCCGACGAGCCGAATCTTTTTCTACAATTTTTGGGTCTTTAATTAGGGCAAAAACACCGTGCATAATTGGAACCGGAGGTAAAATGACGGGATTTGGTTTTTAGTTACGAAAACCGTCTAACATATGACGTGATTAAAAAAATTAAAAGTTTCAGTTTTCTTTTTAATTTTTGAACACAATATTATAAAAAAGGTTAGCGGATATTAGATGTCTAATGATGTCTGTTAGATATATAATAAAGTTGAATCTATGTGAATTAGGCATGAAAAGTATTTACAAGAAATATTTGCATAGTTTTGAAAGTTTAAACAAATAAAGCAAAACGTATATACTAGGGAAAACAAAACGTTGTTGTAGATTAACGAAGTAACTAGTTTGCTAAAGTATGTGCAATTTAAATGTGTGGCTCACAGACAGTTTACTGAATAAATTAAATTCTATGTTTGATCGTTGCGCTCACAAGATTGTGTTTTATGTATGAATGTGTTACATTTCACCCTATGCACACTTTAGAATAAACATGTCATCCAAACTGACGTTGAACACAGGAGTAGTAGTTTTGTTGTCATGGTGTTTATCATGTTTAAACTAATAGTTTATTTGTTTTTTTTTCTTCAAAAAAATTTAACTTACATAACATGTCGCAATTTTGGTTTAAATAGTAATTTGAAATATTTTTTAAAATTCCCCGAAAATATTATACTCATAACACCAAATCTTTTATAAAAAAATCTCATTAGGCTGTTAGAAAAATAAGTTAAGCCCCCAAAAAAACATAGTTTCTAAGAAAATAATATATTTTTATTAGTTTTTAACACTTTTTTAATAAAGTCCTAATATCCAAACGTACCACTTCATAAATATTAGCGTTGAGTTCACTTAATTTGGTATAGTCCAAGATTTTTTTTGTTGACTTTCATTCATAATGTTCCATCGAAAATATTATTATACGATGGTTTTTTTCGGGGTTCAGCGTTGATAAAAATTTTCTCCGAATATGCCGTACCTGCTTATTACGCTAATGAAAAGTGCTCTTGCGGGACGGTCAGAGAATCGGGGTAAAAAAGTGACAGAGGTCCACCAAACGAATGACAGTAATTGTTACTTAAGTTGCTCAGCTGGTTAGCACATTCTTGTTACCAAATGCACCACAGTTCTGGTCGAATACATTTTCAACCACGGAAAAGGAAACTGTCTCACACGGACATTAGGGCATTAGGTATATATATAAACGAAAATTACAAAATATGACCATATATATTCGAGGAAAGATTCAATTATTCTAATTTTGTTACTATATTAAGATACGGTCGCTGATTGTTAGTTTATTTTCAAGGTGAAATATTTTCGTTTTAGTTCACATATTTTCCGCGGTTTTTATAATATTTGTTGCGCTGTACTTATATTACTGTCAGTTCCATGCACACAATTTCTTTTACAAATGAATAAGCATACACACATCCATACATACATACACACAGACACACACACACATTCGCATGGTCGCTCACAGACATGGATTCGACCACAATAATTTTTAAACCGCTGTTCTTTAAACAAGAACTACTCGACTAATGTTTATTTAAGTGCAACTAAAGCAGCTAGCTAATAATCATTTCTTTTTCTGTTACAGATTATCAACCAACAACCATCCAGATGCTATCTCTTTCTTGCTGAAGAATACGAAGAAGGACTGAAGAATATGACTTAGTCATTCGCTCCCCCTCGCTCCTTTCGATGTATCTTCAGGATGAGTTGACAATTTTCGCCCCTCTTATTATTTCATTCTTTCCCAAACTAAGTGTTTTCTACCATTCCGTTCTCTGATGATTGCTGATTACAAAATTGCACTTT
Organism: Nebria ingens riversi; assembly: GCA_018344505.1. Lineage (NCBI taxonomy): Eukaryota > Metazoa > Arthropoda > Insecta > Coleoptera > Carabidae > Nebria > Nebria ingens. The sequence continues at coordinate 141,352 of JADQWA010000935.1, read as the reverse complement.
TATGAATGCGATAAGAATCAAGCAGGCTCTGGTAACTGCTGACAGTGCAAATGAAAGGGTCTTTTGTTAAGATTTACATAACTTCTCACAGGTTTTAATTTTTAACACATTTTCAATGTATTAAGAGAAGTGTATATTTATTGTGATAATATGATTTAAAATGTAATTTCGATGCACTAACTTTTTTATAGGTAAGATGATTAATAAAAGATGCAAGAGTTTTTCAATTATAATTATTAATAAATTTTAACATGCGTTACTGCAACGATGTCAACACTATCATAAAAATGAGATTTTTAATCATTAATAATTATTTGAGTATGAAATTGCTAATTTATTGCCTAAATAAAATATAATGTAATAAAATCTGAGTGATTTATGTGTCATCATATTTAATTTGACAAGGATCAGCCGCAAAACGTTTCGAAAACGAATCAAAACTTTTTATTCGCTTTTTCCTTCTTCTGATTTGCTCAAATCTTTTTGTTTAACTTTATGTTGTATACCAGAGACAATTGACAGAAGAGTATAAGGGTACCACGGAGTGATTTAGCACCAGGTACTAATTGTGTGAAAAAGATAGGCGCCCTTAAATTGCTTCGTTATTTACAAAAGGTTTTTAATTTGTAGTTTGTTTTGAGATTTTGCAAATTGTTTTTGAGTATAGTTTGAAAAAAAATATTGATATTTATCTCGAATTTTTAAATATAATTTAATTTTTGATTTGCATTTTAAATATATGTAATAGAATGAATCGTATTTTATGTTTCATTATAAAACATGAATAAATATCATTGATTGTATAGAATATCTGAATTGGAAATATTAATGACATCTCTTCAGAATTGATTGACAAGCGAGTAGATGTTTTTTATTAAGCAATTATCACAAAATATACATAAAATTATTATTTCGCGTTATAATTATTATGTTCACTGAAATCCCACCAAATCATCAGCACTCTATTCGATTATTGTTTGATTGATATACATATGTATATTCAAAATTGCCAGGGTACATCACATGAATGCGCAATATGACAACCGAATAGACAGTTTAAAATAACATTATTTGAGGTATATATAATTTATTATTTAACGCATGTCATCGGATAATAATAATATCAAGTGTCAAAAAGGTGGCTAAGCCGTGATGATGATTTATTATTATTATAAATAGTTTATTCAAAATTTTATATATTTCTCATGTGTATATTTGATTCAATTATGTCATATATTAATTTAATTATTGCGATAACATTTAATTATGGTAACTTAATTACACGAAAATGTTTTCTCGTATTAAAGTGACGTAATAGTTATTTGATCGTCTACTACAATTTAATAATAGGAACTTATTTCACCAAAAAAACACTTCCCAGTAGAATAGAAAGAAATTCTTTGCTTGTGAGAGAACATTTCAAAAATTAATATATATATATATATATATATATATATATATATATATATATATTTATATATACATATATTTATATATATATATATATATATATATATATATATATATATATATATATATATATATATATATATATGTACGTATATATATATATATATATATATATATATATATATATATATATATATATATATATATATATATATATATATATATATTGACAAAATCTATTCACAGTAAATAATTTAATATTTAAAAAACATGCGTATGTGTTGTTTACAAAATATTACTTGCTTTAAAAATAAATATATGAGATACGATTGACATTTATCAAAATATACTAATTATGTCTTCCGGAGAATAATATAAATCTTTTGGATAGATAAAAACGAATGCCTTGTATAGAAGACTTATTGGGAAATATTAAAAAGGAAACACGATTAAAAATATTAACACTAGTATATAATAATGTTGTGTGTATTATATTAGATATTAATATGTAACAATTAGCAGATGTACATTTGTGTAAGATATTGTATATGATATTTAAGAAAATGAAAAAACATAATTATAATCACAATTGTGAATTATGGCTTCATTACTTTATTATAAAAGCTGGATTATTTGATAACGTAAACAATTGTAATGTAACAACGCGTCATTGTACTATTGATTTTTTTTTATAATAAAGGTGCTCTGCATGTCATATATGTCAGATATATAAAACTAATTATGTGTGTAAATATTAAATGTATGTAATACGATTAATGAAAGATATATAAATATAAGTTTTTCATACTGTAAAATTGAAAATTCATAATGTTTCATTTAACCAATTTTCACAGACAATCATTATTTTTGTTTTCTTTAATTTGTGTAGGTAAAGACGACATATAGTCCTGCATAAAAGGTAAGTCGCAATAGTTATTATAAATGAATAAATAAATAACTGACTATTTAGTAGTATTGCGCGAAAACACCAAGCACATATTCTAGGTAGTTTTCATAATAATGAATTCTGCAAATACCAGTTTTGCAATATGCATTTGATTAAAGAACAATACGCTACTGACAAATGAATTTTAGAATTATTATTGATAACAATGTGGTTGACATATTTTAGTTGTTATTAAATTAGAACCAATTAAAAAAACCTAAAAATTAATTAAGCATTCGTTGATTACGAAATCACACTGCAATCGTAAGAAACATCAAGTTGCTGAATTAATCATAAATAAATAGATTTCAGTGTGTGATAATAGCTTTACTTTAACTCCTATTCTATTTCCGAGTGCGAAAGAAATATCTGTCTCATTTTACGAAAGTTCTTACATAATTCAAATACATATTCGGTTTAAAGGAAATTTTATTTTACTTTTGTGCACTTGGAATTATAAATTCGCATTGAAATCTCAGTATTATGATGTAAAAGCGACTGTACTTTTCCGGACTTGGAAACAGTTCGCCAGCATGAATCTTACAAATGCTGGCGGCTTAGAATGTTGATTGTAGCACTGGTTACTTGGATTTTAATGTAAAGTTTATGAATATCTATGAGTGTAACGTACAATATGCTAAACGCAAAATAACAATTGCACGCTACATTTCAACTCCATTGTGTTGTTTCACTTTATTTTACATTTTAAACTTGCCTTTATAACTCATCTACCTTCAACTTTGTGTCCATAGATTTGAAATTATTTTGAAGTTATTTAATTTACGGATGTATACTACGTTATCGTTTTCATTCAGAGTACTTTGCATATTTGATGTTAAAGGGTTTCGAGTTTTGTGAAAATATTATTAATTAAGAAGCTAATTTTCTTTTGAATTGAGTTTACGAAATTAACGATTTGGTATAAACTAGATGCTAATAGATTCCAGCTATATAACTATTAAATGTGTAATTATTATAGTTTCATTGGTAGTAAAACTTTCAGTACATTTTTAAGGATTCAGTGTAGATTATATATTCTTGTAAGCCACGGAAAACATTAATCTATAAGAATATACAGACATTTCCATATACATACATTATTCCAATATAGTTCACAATTCCTGTAGATAAATGAAACGTATTATTTGTAGTAGAAAATTATTCATATTCAAGTATTAATAGAAATGTTTAACTTGTTTATTCATAAAAATAACAAAGACGAAACGAACAGTGATCCATCTTGCAAGAGCAAGAAGTATAACATCGACATTATAAAGTATAATTTTCCTTACATAAAGTTGTTCAAATACTGATGTTGTAAAAGGCTAACTTGAAACAGGTGCATAAATTCTCATGCACTAACTTATCAATTGCATTTCAAATTGATATTCTCTTCACTTACAACATTGAACAAGATAAATATGTTTAAAGAACTGAAGGAATTAAATAAAACAGATTCAATGTAACATATATTTATATTACACAGAGAATTGTTAATGGGAATGTTTAAAATCTTTATATATCTACGTGAAACTATATGTAAAAATGCCTTGAACCAAAGAGATAGGGATATAACGGTGATCGTTTCGTAAAATAAATACCCACTTGGTTGGCTTTTATTGTGAAACTGGCACGGCAGTATGGGTATACGATGATTTTGCCGTTGGCAGTCGCCACTGCGCTACTGAAATTTTGTTGCTAATTTATTCATAAAGTCAAATGCATTTATTATGAAAATGAGATACATTCATTATTCATACTTTGTATGCAAGCAGACGTATTTCACTGTGTTTACACTGTCGTTGACGGTATATACAGTAAAATAAAATTATTTAAAAACATACAATTTCGACCGAAGGGAAATCGAAACCGGATCACCAATTTTCTGGCTTACACCCAATAGTGTATTGCAAAACATTTCGAATCATGTCAATAAAGATTTAAATTTGTTTTGCTTGAAATCAATGACTTTATACTGTCATTAATTTGCGTTTAACCTTAATATACTTGATAAAATGGAAGAATTAAATGTGGTCAAATTAGTACCTAATAAAAAGATCATTTCTGTCGAATAAATCAAATTACTAACCAACAAAATCAGCTTTTGCTCAACACAAACAAAAACATATATTTTTAATTAGTATATAAATACTAATTATGTGTCATTTGTATTACATAATTATTCATTTAATTGATAATTAGGAACGAATCTCGATTTATTTGTTTGGTTAGTTTATTGATAAGTAAAACTCTCAAATAGTTTCTGAAGAAGAAATTATATATTACGAAAAGTATTTATAGTATTATTAAAAAAAAACTTGACGTTATAAATCATTCCCAGGCTCAACTTTTTAATTCAATATATTAAACAACAAATACTGTATAATAGTGTTTATAATTTTAAATAAATACTCAAATTATGTATAATTGTATAAATATTTGCAAGCTTCTGTAATACACAGTATAAATATAATTTTGGACAATTTTTATTCATATGAACCAATAAAACTTAATGATATTGATTTGTGAATTTATTAAACATTGTATATGATGTTTGTATTTTAAAAGTATATCAACTAAATTAGTATATTTTTCGTAGGTAACATCAATATACTTTTCAAGCCAATATATGCATATGATTACGCTGTTATGTTTATGCATATTCTACCTACAATAAAAATCAATCTTATCTTTATACACATGACGTAACGTATAAATAGTACTAAAAATAACTCTATAAACAAACAAACGCAGCTTTCGTGAACACATAAACTGCCCTTAGTTCTGATTAAAATACATTTCATTACGACATTTTCCCGTTTAACACATTGTATATTATTCTTAATTAAAATTTCACGTAAAAAGGTCAGATTAACTCGGCTTTGCTAAAGTTAACGATTGCTGGTATCGCAATAAAACAGTTTTATTTAGGGTTATATGCCGGTATCATAATAGTATATAGAAGAATGCGGTGCGTACGCAATTTGCGTGTGGATTGTCCATATTATAATAAATCCAAAGAGTTACCATTGCATTTAAACCAGCATAAATAGGCCAGCACGGGTAGGGAGCACGGGGTCGTGCAGAGCATGCGGGGGTGAAAGATTACGACCGCAACGTTACCCAGTAAATCAGAATTTCCGTCCGCGCGCGCCCTAATGACGTGCGCCACTGAAATAAACGCTATCTGATCCCTTTAATCTTCATTGCATTTTATTTTTGCGCATTATTTTTCACAGTCGCGCGACGGTAACGGGGCACTTTGCAGCATTCGTGGCAGTTTTCATGTTCTACTGTTTATTTATTGTTTATTAGAATTACTACTTACAAGCACACATATTACATGCTACCAATCTTTTGTTTTTTTTTATTTAGTTCGTATGTTAAAGAATGAAAACTAATCTTAGAATCAATAGTCATATGAAATTGTTACATAATCGGCTTTAAATAAGATATGTCATATGAGGAAATTTCAATTTCCAATCACGCTATTTCTATAGATACACTATGTGAGATCTCCAATCATAAGCCATCGATAATATTCTGGGAAACACATATTCCACAGTTAATTTGTACAGTAATCCGTTCGTTACTCGTACATGCGCGTACAGAAACACAAAATCCATATAATACTAAGTGTAATTGTACCCCCAGTAAAAGGGTGCATGTTCATACCTTTTGTAGAGAAAATAAATACCCCTTCTTCAGCAGAATCAGCCAAACACGAACATAACAAGCACATTCGGATTCATGCATATATCTAGGGGAGAGTGGCGTACTAAAGTTTTATACATTAACAGTCAAAATTGTTTGATTATCGTAAAGCATGTTAAATATTCCGAAATTACAAGAACTAATTAAAAATTAATTTAGGTAATAAGAATTTAAAAATATTTAAGCAAGTAGATCGTTTTTAAAATTACGAACAGAAGACGAAAAACTGAGAATGAAAACGTTAATTTCCCAAACATTCTGCATTTTTAAAACTGTACAGCAATTGATTTTACATTTATTCCAGACTTGCCCCACTCTCCTCTACTTTAGAAATACTGTATACTAGTCATCTGATAAACATGGCGTCCATTTCTAACTAAATTTCAACATTATCATATGGCGTGATCCAATACAAATATCTCTTCAATTTTTATAAGATTTCCTACGAAATAATTCCATATTGTAAACGTGCAAGCTTTGATTTTTTGAACATAACAATTCAATGTTGTATAACTGAATAAGCAGCATTTCTCTCTTAAAAATTTCGTCTTTCAGCGAAGAGAAATTATTGTTTTTCTAAGGGACTGACTTGTATTTTTTTAAAATAGGGCGTCCAGTCATTTCCGATTGTTTTATATGCTGATTTACGAAGAAGGGAAATAAACAAGAGAATTTTCGAAGAATATATAAGATACTATATTTATTTAGGAAGCAAATTTCACTGTATTGCTGTTAAATATAAAATATTTAAAAGTTTTTTTCTAACTAACAGTAATAAAATGTGTAGGCCCTTTTTCTTCCAAAGAAAATAATACATTATCTCATTTAAAATGTCTCCACAAGTAGCAACTCTTCAACAAACGCAGTTTTCCTAACAAAGTATGGTGTTTACGGTAGATTCATCGGACCATTTACTTCCATATCCAGATTTTATCAAGAGAAAACTTTGCAAATAAACTTGAAATACAAGACGGCAAAAAAGACTGAAACTGTTAAGGAAAAATGTCTTTATCAGCACTTTTTGGCTGGAACTAACAAATTTTCTAGTGTCTGCCCAACAAACGTTTGGACATTAACAGTATGTCACACTAAAGAATGGAACCACATGCTGGAGAGATACACGTAATCCTGGACATGGGATTATGTATACTTGACCTAGTTACGAAACTTTAATTAAAACCATCTTATCTTTAAAACAAATGCTGCACCGCGTTTAAGCCCAGAAAATGGTATACGGAATTTGTTGGAGTTTTAAGAGCTCTTTTGGGCAAGATTTAAGCATCTTTATTTTTCCAACTTTGCTTTACACGAATTACTACAAGACAGAAACTTCAACAAAATATTTTTCAAGTCTTATTTAGAATTTAACCTAGCTTACGGCAGGCTTACGTTAAATAGAGTTTTTTACTCGACCAATTTACAAAACAAAATGTATCAATATCAAAGCTTATCTAGCAAAACAAGCATTATCTCTGTCAATGACTATAGCTTTATATTAATATATTCTGGACTACTGATATTTTTAGAAATTATATACATATATGAAAATAAAAATTAGCAAGATGTAAAAAAGGAAAAATAATATGACAGGAGCTTAGATTATAATTTGTCAGTTACAAAAGATTAATTTAGACTTATATACATAATTCACACACTAATTTTGGTTGACATTAATAGCAATTTTTTTGTTCGTGTTTATTTTCTTTTTTATGGGAACACATGTTGTCAGTAATTTTATGCGTCATGGTATAGCATGAAAATTTGTTTCGAATTAATTTATAATTAAAATAGTGATATTCTAAAATACTTATTCTTGATATTGTTACGTGTCGGTTTCTTCAACACATTTATTTTGATTTCTATATGTATATATAAGATCATATGAAGATGAAAGTAAAATGGAAAAATAATATTTATCGTCAATACGTTATGATTCCATTTGAAAGAATACGGAATAAAAGAGTGTTATAAATAAAATTTGTGTTCAAAAAGAATAAAATACAGAAAAAAGTTGCTGTAGGTGTTTTGTAGATAAATTCTTAGAGTTTTAATTAATGAAAAAAGCAATGATTATATTGAGTAATTGGAAAACAGACATGAAAAGTAGAAATAAAATTCAAGATTTATTTAGTAAATTACAACTAATTTTGGTCGAAAATAGAAACTCAAATTAAAAATTGCTATAAATATAGCAATAATTCACAGACATTTAGCTTACATAACAAAATTCTTGTGTTCTTTTAAATTGGTAGCTTTCGTACGAAAAGGTATTCGAGCTATTCCGAAACCCGTTTTGTGCTGAATTTCCAAAACTCTGGGCGAGAATTCGTTTTATCACAACGGCGAAATCGTAATGCCAACCGTCGTGGTGGGTGCATATGAAATGTCGTCTTTATTTTTTATTATTCTGGGATAATAAAACGCAATTTAGATGATCTCATCTGTCAGTTATATGATGATAAATAAAGAGGCTAGCTTGTTTTTGGAAACGAAGTAAAAAAAAAAACTGAATTTTTTACTTCTCTGAAGATCTTATCGAGTTGAAGATATAGCAATTTTCGTCTGTTAAATTCGCATATGCTAAACTGTTCCAAGGACGCACAGTTGCTTGGTATAATAGACATGGTTTGTATAGTATCTTGTTGAAGTTTTTATGAGAGGGAATTTACAAATGAACAGAATCATATTGTATAAATTACATTGCAAATAAGTGTGAATGTTTATTGCAGTGTTCAATAAATATTATTCTTAAATTGATTACCACAGATTAGCGAATTATTTAAAATGTGGTACTACTAAGTAATAAATACAAATGTCGTATTGAAAAATTATTCTCATTATAAAATGGCGTCTAGATAATTTTTGGTCTAATAATTTATCATCTCCGGTTTAATGATTTATTATCATTTAACTATCTTAGTAATAATTGTTTAAAATAAGCTTATGTGTGCTGATATATTCATGACTGCATTCACTACAATGCAAATATTCGTTTCACTGTATTAAGTTGATAATTGGTAATGATATTTCTATTCACAAGCAAAGGTGTAGAAAGTATTTCTATTTTCGTTTGAAGCTATGATTCTGAGAAATATCTCAAGAATTCCCCTCGCTATAAATTCAACCGGATGATATACTATACGAAGTTTGTGTTTTATTTATTATAGTGAAGATGGTATGTGTCAGAAAATTATGTAGTGGATTTGCTAAATTAAATTCTCACTCAAGATATTTGAGGTTTTCAACACTGAACGGGTGATTATAAAATTAGTTTGTTTAACTAATAACTATTATGTTAAGCAGTGTTTTCTTTTCGACTTAAGATTTCTGCGTCGTTTCTCCAATAAGTCAGATTATAATTTTAAGTGTTCATAATAACACAAAAAAGAAAAATAAATAATCCTGATGGGAGATTTGACCAAAATTAAAATGTCTCCTGATCCTTTTCGTAGGGGTTTTTCAGAATAACTTGCAAATGAGAAATAGGATAATATGAAGTGATTATCGATTTGAGTAGAAATTCTAAGATTGCGAATGAGTGATTCCATTGTTATAAAGATTTATCTGAGATTGGTACAATAGCTTTGGCAGAAATTGTGTTTTAAGTAAATAAGCAATCATTTTTAGGTAACACATTTACCCTCCGTAATACAATGATATTTTACTTTGGAAAAATAAATTTCTAAAACGCTTGTGTACTACTGCATATTTATATCGCAATGCAGATGTAACAATGCTGTTAATATTTACAGAAAGAGAATTATATAATTTCTGCATTTCTTTCCACTTCAGTAAAAACAAAACAACTTTGTTCAATTTTTTTTTTACAGCACTCTCGTTGTTTTATTTTGAACTGCATTTTCAATGAAATCATATGAATTTCTACCAGGAAAAATACATATAACCGTAGACTTGTAAATATTTTAGAAAATATAAATATGTATTATTGTTCATATTCTAATTTTGTTTCTCATTTCTTGATTTGAAATACATGTATTTTTTTCCAACACTTTTTAAATGCTGTTATGTAGATACATAGACAAAAAGAAGATTTGAATAACAATGGACAGAAGGGAGGTATGTTAAAAACATACAAGAATATATACAAGCCAAACACATATACCAGCATCATATACAAAGGCGTAACCGCAGGGTAACTGGCTACTACAATATACGTGACCCTGTCATGTACGGTATGGCATAGAACTGTGCCCTGTATGCATGTAGCATGTAGGAGTGATGTTCACTCTTCACTATGTCATATGTCTTATCACTCCTCCAGATCGTATCAACTACGGTCGGTAGCTAACATTAGCGGAACAATACTGCTTTCAAAAAGGAGCTAAATTATTATTTCAAGACCGTAAGTTCACAGTTAAAAATTCAGTAACATTTGCTGACGTTGTTTAATCGAAAACACTTTGGAACTAAGGACACCATTTCAAGTAATCTTCATGACTACTAGTTTCTAGTTGTTACCTTTGTAAGGTAACAAAAAAAATCTACGCTACTGACCAAATACATAAATGAAACAAACTGTATTTATGAGCACATATGCCTTATGTGTGCATGGCATACAAATTTATATTTGAGCTAGTTACAGTCCGAACATTGTTCTTTTACTTCTTCTAATAACTTAAGTTTATTAAACAAGGAAACACTTGAACTATACCCGTTGAACTCAGTTAAAGTTCAGGTAAGTTCTCTCACAACTTGTGTACAAAAAAGCGTTGAAATTCCGCAAGTTAAATGCAATGCATATAAGAACAACCTCGTTCAAATTATATTATCTTGACTTTGAATTTAAATTTTAATTTGAATCATGAATTATTTATTACCCCATTTACTTGAGCAGCAATTACTTGTAATCATCAATTTTAACTTCAATTGGCTGCTAATATATATTATAATATGGCTCTGGTACTTATACGTCACTCCATTTTATTTATTTGGTTTACATCTTCAAAGAAATGTATCGTTTGGTTGTCACGTTAGCGAAAACCCGTAAATAACGATGTTTTTTTCTTATTTCATGATAATAAAAACCTATAATAATAACAGTATGTGAAATTTCTATTCGCTTAAAGTGGAAATTATTATAAAATCAAACTTACTAACGTTTTTACACTTATTTTTATCATTTATTTTACACAATTTTACGACGCATTGGTATAAAAGAAATATTACGAAAATAATCGACAAAGTAAAAACATAATTAGCAAACAGTCAAAAACTGATTAAATCAAGTAAAATTATACAAATATTTATTAATTTTCCTAAATTTGTTAAAGTCAAATGAATTTAAAATATCTTTTTAATTGGAAATTTAAGCGATTGAAATTTGCTACAGTATTATGACGTTCCATTTTAGAATAATTTAATAATAACAAGATCCTAAAATAATTTTCATTGATAATAATTTATAAGCGGATATAATTTTCCAACTAAGCTCGTTAGGCATAATAATATTATACAAATACAATGTTCGATATTTAATGATTAATCCCATTAAATTATTCCAAATTCCATCAATTTATTCACCAATATATTCGCTCTTAATTTGACACGCTATAAGTGTAAATGGATGGCTCTAATAAGACAGGTAACATCACAAGATATTGTAAGTGATATTACTGTCAAACAAATGAATATCTTCGTTTTGTACCTGAGCGCCAGATAGCGTTTGGGTCACAACTGTCAATAACTTTGTGTGTTAAGATGTGTGTGTGTGTGTGTCTGTGTGTCTGTGTGTGTACTCATCAAAGACTTCAAAGACAATAGTTTTAAGCTTATTGAATATGTATCCTAGCTTTCAGTGTTTCCTTCAGTACTAATCTTTATTGTAAAGGTAGTCAAGGTGTAACGAAATTAGTTTGAAGTTCATGCAAAGCATACATATATATCTAATGTGTGTATGTGCAAATTCCAAACAGTATTCAATTTATTTCTTACTTATTACAAATTATTTGCATAGTTTAGCTTATTTGCAACTAAAACCGTTGGTAATTTTCTATTAACAAACTCATTCATGAAATTATTTTCGCTGCAAATATCTATTAAAATAATTGAAAACAATTTAAATGATTGTATAACGAAGACATTTAAATAAGAAAACTATTTAACCATCTATAGATCGATTGGAAAACTTGATATATTCTTCTTCAAAAATTTCAAACGGATGTGGGAGTATAAAATGGTCACTAACATCGTTATATTTCAGAATATATATGAAAGCAATATAATGATTTGTCTAAAATTAGGGTGAAATGTATACAATTTTCTAAATTTATTATTGTAATTGTTTCTTTCTCTCTAAAAATAACCGGTTTCTAAAAAGTTGCTCTATGACGTCTAACTTATATTATTGAGATTTTTAAAAATTAATCTTAAGTCAACGATAGGGTTTGTTATAAAAGTATAAAAATGTTATGCAGCATTTATTGGAACACGTGCAACGTGCATATTTGCGTTTAAAACTAGCGTCATTTGACAACAGATACAAAATCCTTGAGTATTCTGTATATATTAGTGTGTTGTAGAAGAAGAGAAAAAGCTAACCAAAAACAATGACAAAGTAAGTAAATAAGCAAATATTTATTATTATGAAGCTACAATAAAGCCGTAGGTAAATATTCAACGCGTTTCGCTTTTAGCAGTTCAGTGTTTCACAGAGACGCGAGAGGAAATTATGATAATTAAAAAGTGTTTCTTTAATTCTCGGTAAGTGGCTGTCAAGCGTAATTCCTCGAAAGAGAAAGATACAATTAGGATACTCAAACACTTTTTTCACCGACATTTTCTTATAAGTTTAAAACAAACACTTGAAGAGGAATTTAGTAAGTAGTCAAATGTCGACAAGATTTTAAGAAACGTGTATAGTTGAATTCTCAAGTATTTTGAAAAGCTTGTACAAGACTTGTTTTTTTTATTATATTCAATCTTAAAGCGGTTACTTTAAGAAAAACCTTCCAGTCTATATCTATTTCAATAATGAAAGTTGAAATAAATTATTAATTAGAATTCAGGTGCGATGAAATCAATTTTTTGTTAATAATAAATTAGAGTGACAATTTTTATTCTATTCGCGATTTAACCTACCGATAACGGTGTTGGAAACGGCGACAGATGGTGGCAAAAAATCTACTGTCAAATTAATAATTGGCTGTTATAAGATCCGACACACTTGACATAAATCCAGTCATTTATCATATTATAAAGTAACTATAGACTTTTTCAGTAATTTGATATAAAATAATTATTTTACGAAATTATTTTCTATTTAATAGTTGTCCAGCATAGCTTAGACACGATTTAAACAATGATCGTGATGGTTTGCAACGAACTACTTACATACTTGTAAGATACACAGACACACAGTAACGATACGTTTGTCATGTGTAGTGTAGGGTCAAAGGGTCAAGTTGTGAACAGCCATATGTCCGCACACGAATGTTGGTACAGCGCGTTCTCTTGTATTACGACAAAACCCGCACTTACATATCAATCTTCAAACGAATGACGTATCTTTTTATATTCTAAAGCTTGCATTAGATAAGAAACACTACTAGGTACGCATCTCGAAAATACTTAGAATAAAATTACGTTTAAATAAATAAATCAATAGTACATCTCGATTAACTTTTAATTTATTCGAATCCTATCGCTTAGAAAATCTACATTAGACACCCTTAGGAAAACTTGAAAATAAATCAAATGTACTTAAAAGTTTCTGTAACTGAGTGATCATTAAAAAATTAGTTTTAAAAAATCTGACTCTAATACTAGCCTTTTATTATGCATTAATGAAAATAGATAAAGATCTTTTAAAAACATCTATTATGTTTATTATACGTAATTTAAAAGTGTATGTTGACAGCAAACTGTAGAGTGAAAAATAGAAAATAACAATAACAAAAAAATTAAAAGAAAAACAAACACCAATTTACGTGACAGCAGAAGGCTGTTTCTAATCTATTAGATCTACTAACGAGTTCTACAAATATTAGTTAAATTAAACTTTAAAAAAATGTAGTTTTGACAGTTTAACGTAATTGGAAATCTAATGGTCTGTAATTCCGGTAACAATTCGTTAGCCGTAACTAACAGTGAAATTAACTAGGGGAAACTAGTGATTTTTTTCGATATCCTCAATTTAGTTTATGTATTATGGCTTTCCTACACAATACCATACACTGTTAAAATTCACTTATCATTTAGGGTAAAATTCATGTAGTTACTATGTATAATTCTTGTTGTTAAGTGTATCCTAATATTTATCAAGTTCTAAACATTTCACTATAGAAGTAAATTTGTAGGTAAATTTCAGTATAAATATATAATAAATTTATAATGTTGACAAAGGTCTAATCCAGGTTCTAGTACAAGTAAAACAACACTTTTGCTGATATCTAACGTTAGAATAAATTATTAATTTACAGTGTTAAGGTATAAGCTAAAACTTTATTCTTTAGTGATTTAAATGATTAAACTAGAACCCATTATCCCAATTAACAGAAAATAAAATATTGTAATCCTGTACAATGTTTCTAGATAAACAAGAACCAAGCATCGACTCTACTACAAAGTTATTAGTCAATATATACTGACAATGCTTGAGTCACTTATGCATTCCTTCCTGTACACCTAACTTAAATTAGCCAATGGACAATGCACCTTACATGTCAACAACTACGTTCTCGATACAAACTTGGCCAAAGGGGATATTCTAAATACACAATCGAGATACTGGTATGGCAAACACGTGTCCTCTGCACTATTTCCGCATCAGAGACCGCTGTAAGGATGTGATGTGAGAATAAATAAGAAAGGGATGTACAGCTATGGTGTCTGTATTTTATCAAAGATTGTGTAACCATATGGATAATGTATGCATCAATAATCAAGTAATTTTGCTCCTAAATGAGATAAATACTAGTTTAACAACGATAATTTAAAGTATAAGAGAACAAACACATTGAATATTAGGTGGTTTTTCCTATTTATAACTGCGAAAGATGTTTTTGTCTAAAATGTTAAGAAAATTTAATTTAGTTATGTATGTATATAATTCTTTAAAAACATATTGACTAATGCCAAAGAAAATACCATTTGGGATTTTTAGTAAAAATTGCTTTCAAAGAATTCCAATGTATTTAACCTTCAGTTGAGATGTTATCTGTTAGCAAAATTGGACAAAGGAAATACTTTAAAAATAATTCCTCTACCTGCGACAACTAATATGCAAATACTACAGCCTACAAAAAAATTTAGGTTGCGTCTGTGATATATTCGAAAGCGTGTTAAGCAAAAAAAAATAGATCTCACGATGCAGTTGAGTTATTGATGAAAATGTAGAAGACATAAATTTAAAAAATATATTTTAAGCATATTTCGGAAAAGCTTATTTAGACAAGCTTCATTTAGAAATAAACAAATTAACTCCTACCTAAGCTATAGCAAAATTGTGCCAAGTTAATTTGAAACCGGGGAATGGATTTGTAATACACTAGTTTAGTTTTGCTTGCTATTGATGAGGATAGTTGAAATGGAAGTTCCTAAAGGATAAGACAGCTCTCCTCTAGAATTCTAGTTGTATAGCAAAGTGGGATAGTGAGGAATTGTTTCGACGTTGAGATTGGTAATAATGGATAAGTTGTGTGCCATGCAGGATTATACGTGGTCGAGTTCCGATCGCTTTAACCAAACCGACAATTCTCAGAGCTGGAGATACTGGCATTAGGAAACTATGGAGAGAAACGCGCTGGTAGTTTATATTTTGTCGTTAATACCCCACACGCAGTCCCACCACTGAACATTGGGTTTTAACCCTCTCGTCTGTGAAATTCTTTGAGAGCCAAACCGTGTCACAGGATTTGACGAAGAATGTCAACCGAAAAAGAATCGTCGCACCGAATAAAAATAGTTTCGAAACCAAAAC
Organism: Nebria ingens riversi; assembly: GCA_018344505.1. Lineage (NCBI taxonomy): Eukaryota > Metazoa > Arthropoda > Insecta > Coleoptera > Carabidae > Nebria > Nebria ingens. The sequence continues at coordinate 125,345 of JADQWA010000935.1, read as the reverse complement.
ATTAAAGCTTTTTTTTTTGTGATACTCTGGTTTGATAATGCTGCAAACTAATACAGAGTACGTGATGTAGCATATACAATAATAAATTACGCTAGTTTTGTTTGGAAACCAATAAAAATATATTTTCACATTAAATTCGTATGAAATTTAAATGTGATTAAACTTAATTAATATGCTAACTAACGATCAAAGCATGCAGCTATTTAGTTACACGGGGCGTTTTAACAAACAATCTAAAATAACTTTATATCATGGTACGAAACATTCCATAAACTCGTATTTAGTTACTCATGTTCATTAACAATTATGAGCGTTATAAATTCAAGAAGCGCATTCTGTTTTATTTATATTTTTATTATCAACACTGAAAAAATATATATTAATGTTTCTGTTCATGTTATATCTCAATTGAAAGAATGACACTCTATCCGGCATAATTTAAACCAGAACATATGTAATATTAGATGGACATCTGCACTCTTTTTAAAGTGTTACTTTAAACTGTATCAATGTAGTTTATATATAGGAATATAAAAACAAAACTGCGTTTCATATTTATTACAGAACGCAATATGGTGCTTTGGGAATTGAAAGTTATAGAGTTATAACCAACACTCACAGCTCATCTTTTTGAATTATAAACAAAATAACAGAAATACGACAACGATGAGATAAAATATGTCTTAAATTAATGTTAAGAGAAAAACATTTCTAAAAGTACTTACTGAGAGAAATATTTTAAGACAAGCACAGATGCATAATTACAGCTGTCACTTTTATTATTATATTAGGCACTCCCAGTGTAGTTTTCAGGAACAAATAAGTAGCTAATGTGAAACATGACCAAATATTTAAGCTCTTTGCACTTAAAATGTGCAGCGAGCTAAAAATGTAAATTAATTAGTAATCTGAGATGATCTGCTAGAGTACAGTAATGACTGTTGTCTATTACTTGTAACAAGACGTGCAAAAACAAATAAACAAAAAGAGTTTGTAACTTTTTTCATGTCTCGGTGAAAAGTTCAAAGAGCGTACGAGCAAGCCATGTTGCGGACGCGGAGAGTGTAGTCTGGCGTTATCGGACACCCTCGTAAAACAACCCTGTGTGTCGCGTATTGCCCCCAATAAAAAAATCCCACAGACAAAAGACACTCGTATAACCGCGCCTAATTAATTTATTGTCTCGTTTAACAGTGAACATCTTCTTTTTGTTTACCCCGTCGGCTCACTTCTAGTCCCTTGTCCAATTTACGATGCTTTAGGTTTGTCGGCTTAGTCTTTCTAATTTTATTATCCCAAAAGGCGAAAGTAGATAAAAGTTTTGCAAATTAAATTTTTTAAAAAAGCTAGTTATAAATGTCAATTATGCAATATTTCTATTCTGAAAGCGGGTTTTATGTGAAAATGAGGTCTAAAAGAAAAGAACCATTATGAAATGTTTTTAGTTCTAAACTAGTGACGTATATGTAAATAAAGTCGATTTGAAATGCGCAAATAACAAACCTACTTATGGTGTGAGAAGTATGTGTGTTGTTCAACGTCAATGTCAGACCTTATAAAATTACAAGGTAAGTCAAGTAACCAGCCGCGCGGTTCGCTTCACAATCTAATTTGCATACAATCTATTTTATAATACACACATTGACAATTTAAATTTTAAATAAAGCAATATGCACAAGAGGGGTAATAAAACGTACGACCTTTATAAGGCAAGGGAGGATATCGCTATTGGGAATAAAAATATATGAATGTTCTAATTCTAAAAGTGATATCCGCGATTAATCCATTTATGTTTAGAGCTGTTAAAGTTCTCCAAATATGTTTACCATCTCAAGTTAGTATCTTTGTTTTGGTTGATTACTACAGAAAATTTCTGTACCAATTAATTGAATGTGTAAACTATTAAAATAATGGAACTATTGCAACACATGTGCCGAGGCGTTATTCTTATTTATTTAAATATGTGGAGTGAATTACGAAAATGGAAAACTATACTTCCACACAAGTAGTTAAATATAATGATCGAGCACAAGTGTCTCGGCGTTATTTATATATTTATTTAAATTTATATTTGTTTTTAATGTAGTAAAGAATGTATTGTGGGCCAATGGCTATTCTTAACTAAACCTCAATTATATACAAATATTTTATTGTTTTTTTTTTAGATAAGTATATGAGTATATTATTTTATTATTAGAAAGTTCAAAATATGCATCTGATGTTTTTTTGTTTTATTTCTTTCAGGCAAGTTTATGCAATAATTTCAGGAGAAATAATATAAAGTCGCGACATAGAGAACCTAAGTGAAATCAAAGGCAAAAATCTCCTATGATAGAAAATGCGAAATTGTATGTTCAGTCGACTGCATTCTGTTCGTTGCTGGAGAAAATAAAAATCGTATTATTAGACGGGAATTTTGTGCAGGGCAAAGAGAACAGAAAATGTGATTTCCTACGAGGAGCCGGCAAGAAATACATCTAAAAGCGATTATACTTATTTCGTTTAGTGTTCACTTCTGTTTTCTTCCTCGGCCTGCCATTCTATGGCAACAGTAGTTCGACTATAGTGTGATACAAGTTTGTAATGTAGTGTAGTTCTTGCTATTGAATTATAGCGTCAACCTTTAGAAATCTGTGTTAGCTAGATTTAAAATACATAGTGACATTCTTTTATGAACACTTTCATATATTTTAGAAGCTACATGAGGATGAATTGAGTTTAAAAAATCTCAGATTTTCAATTTATAAAATGTTATTAAAAGATAATATTAACCAAGACATAAAACTTGGATATTAAAAATAAAATGATACCTCATATAAAAATGTGGCAAATCTTGTTTATTATAATCGAAAACATGAAAAAAAGAGATACATATCGTGTAAGCATAGCACAAAAATATAGCACCCAGTTTAAGATATAATACATTCATAAAATAAAAAAGAAATGTTCCAAGATGTAAAATTGCTTTAGTGTGCATTCGAAATTTTGTATAAGTGACTTTGTATGTTCTATTAGGTATACTATTGCTTGCAAACATGAATTAAACTATGGTTTGTACGTCTTCGGACGTGGTCCTGATGGCCACGTGTATCGAATACGATACAAAGATCACGTTCTTGCTTAACGATCGGATCAGCCTAAGACTCTTCCAACTCCTGCCCTATACCGACGGCAAGCGCCTAACTTTTACAAATTGTATTTTCTTGTTTCGCGTCTGCTCTCTCGTCCATTCTACATCACAAACAATGATAACCAACGTGTACGCATGTCGATTTTTGATTCAGTCTCCATCGGGCACCAGATGCTAGTCTGTTCCGCGAGATCTTTACGTTGCGAATTGGATGAACTCGGCAAGAACAACGAGACAAATTCGTAACAATTTATTTTTGTTTCCAAATACTATTTCTATTTTCTAAAGCAGTTAGCTTTTTTACCAGCCAACATATACACCCAGAGATAAGTTTCATATTTATCAAATAAAATAAGTTATATCCGTTAAAGTAATTTACTCAGTGATTGATTGATTGATTGATTGAATAAATCTATAAAATACCTAAATCACACTATTTTAGTGGCATTTAAGCCAACACCCGCTGCGGGTTGCATATACTTAGGCGTTGTAATATTATTTTTTCCCATAACATTTTAAATAACATAAACAATCTGTAAGTTAATGATATTCATATTCTTGACAAGGTTACTCAAGGTTATATATAGTGACAAGTTGTATGTACGTACCACGCCATGTCGAGTCACAACAAGCAACATCGTTCTCTGCTACTGTTTAATTTGACACGGCAGGGGACACTTTTGTCTTTTAAATGCCAATATTATCTTCATACAAGCATCCAGTACACAGCAATTAATTACGACCTCTTAAAATATTTAAATAATAATAAGAATGCGTTCGTATTCGATAAACGCGTATGATAAGTGGAACTAATTATTCAAATATGCGGACTGGAAGAGATATGAATTACTCACATTTATTTTTATGCAAAGTTACCACGTGTACACTCAACAATTTCGGATCTCAGTTCATGCATGTAAAATGGTCACTGAAGAATTTTTTAAGCTTCTTATCAGCTTATTAATAGAAACACAACTAACATCAAGTATGTATAAACATGCGATATATTTTAAATGAAAGATATTATATTTGATTAATACGTTTATGTTGTATTTGAAGCCTGACATAAAACAAATCAATAGTGTTGATATTTTTTTATGCTTATGCCAATTGTAATCAATATGTTGTAAATACAAAATTAGTTAAATTAACAAAATACTGTGTTTTGTTAATTAAATTTTAAATTTTCTACATTGAGTGTATCAGCTGCTACAGAGAAAATTTCATATGAAAATGCAACTGGTTTCAGTAAAATTAATTAAATTCTAAAAACTATATGAAGCATGAAAATATCAACATAATATTTGGATAACATAAAATATTATTTTAATAAACTTCCACTGTATTAAATTTTATAACTCGCTAAATATTTGTGAAATTGAATTCCTTACAAACAAAACTTAAATTATTTAAAACATTATTAACATTTATAAACACCATTAATATTCGTATTGTCTAACTTATTTATTAAACAAACATAATAATTATTTAGTTTTATATCCTGTAAACAGCTAAAATAACGTAATAGCAAAAGTACATCCTTTTGCATATGCAAATAAAAACCAATACGCAATAAGAATACAACAATTAATATTATTAAAAATATTTCCTTAAAATACAACTTAACAAAACGAATCGCAAATTTATACAAAAACTGTAAGGATTCACTTAACGCGAAATAAAGCAAAAACTAGAAATAGTTATGCATAATAAAGCAAACATGTTCTGTTTTTATTAGATTCCGTATACATTAAGTGTGACAAAGATAGGTAGCTCGTGCTAGTTGTATTATCATCACATTATCACAAATTATTCAAGCGATATTTGCTTGTAAACGGACCGTGTATGACGCGCCGCTGTACATTGCTTTGATAGTTGTTTACCTGGTTGTGCACAAGACAGCAAAGTTGTCTCTACAAACAAACTGACATGGGTAGTGCACATAGTCTTCTTAACTTTTAAATTGATTGCTTTTGGAATTGGATGGGCCCATTTATTTTTACTGTATAGTATTGATAATGGCATACAGATTTATAAAAATTATCTATAAGTAGTTGTTAAAATATTTTACAATAATTAATCAGTGTAAAATAAAATTTAAAGCCTGATATAAACAAACTGAACTAAATATCTCCATTAGTGTAATGAAGCTGCTTAAATTTGTTTCATTTCATATCAGTAAACATTTCTATATGTCAATTTTATACAAAAGAATGTTTATTTTAAAAAGATTGGAATATAACAAATGCTTAACATTTAATTTAGTTAAAAACCCCCATTTACTAAAAATCATAATATTTAATATGTTTATTCTGCTACTTTCTATTACAAATATTGATAAACCACTGGCATACATAATTCAAATAATTAAGTTTGCTTTCAGAAATACGTGAATTTGACATTAAGGATTGCCTATATACGGTTCATTATTTAAATTACAAAATAAATTTAATTTCTGATGATATTCAAAAGATTCTAAACCTACGTTTGCGTATATATTTTTAAAATAAATTATTTATATTTTTCTAAACATCATTCTGAATATTTTTTAATATTTAAATATGTTCTTTACTGACTGACAAAAAGTGAAACTTAGTTGAATTATATATACAGTGAAATTTTAAATCCAAATGTATTTCAAACTCATATAACTTCTAGAGGAAACATTTTATCCAAATTTTATAAAAATATTTGTAATGAAGTAAAAGAAATTTTAATTTAATTTCGAGAGCAGAACGCAGTATGATTAATTAATATAATAATATATTTCTAATTTAATTTAGATTAGAATACAATTCTATATACAAAAGCACATTTAATCCAGCAAAATCACATATTCCTCGGTAAACCAACATTCTGTACTCTCAACGAACAGCTCAGTCGGTAATGTTCAATTTAATTAACGCTAACGTCATGTGTGCACGACTTATGATTTAATTAACATCATTTCCGTCACAATTTGTTGACACACACTGTTCAACTGTTTGGCAACCACTGGTGCGGAGATAATATTAACGCAGCCTAGCCGAGTTACATATATGTACGAGTATTTGAGCATCCAACCACGTGTTACTTAGCTGTACGATTAAACAAGTGCTTTACTTAGGTTTTTTATAGAATGGCATTACTTTAAAAGGGTCAACGTATCCCGTGTAATGTTTAATGGACCGCTGGGACACATAAAAGCGTACTTACGGACATACTTCACAATGTTCGATTTTTTAAGTTTACCAAAACTTAAATTTCATGCGTTTGCGTCAATAAATTTTTTCTTAAAGTCACAGATTATAATTTGTCGAAACAAAAGTAATATTATTTAATTTCATTTTAAGGTTGAATTATTCTGCCTAAAAGCTTTTATTTAATTTTATTCCAAATATGATATTAGATCGTAATTAAAATGTGCCATTGCACGTCAATGGATTATTTTGAAAATAAAATCCAATCTCAGCCAAAGCCATTTCTCGTGGATGTCATTTGACATGGTTCGTATTGTATAAATGTATACACCTATCGAGTTTCATTTCGACTATAAAGTTTAAAACGAAATATTTAAGGTTTTAGTTTAATAGTTTTACATCAGACGAAAACGAAATGTAACCGAAATCTAAAGTTGAAACGCTGTTTTAACAACGTCTATAAAATATATATCATATATCCAGATATACATATGTAGGTACTTAAATATGCTAGATTTATGTTTATGTACCGTCATATAAGTACTTTATATTAATTTCCGATTTACAATTTGTTGCTATAGAAGACAATATACATACGTGAAATTAAAGTTGAAGAATGTTTTTCTCGATAATGTTTGCAATAAAAAAAGTTTTTTAGTGTTTGAAAAGCAACCAAAAACACTAAAATATAAATATGAACAATTTCCAAAATATATAAGTGAATATGGAGGAAACATATGGAACTACTAGAATTTGAATTTTGAATGCAAAATTTGCACCGTTATTTATAATAATAATATTATTAAACTGTTTAGACATGTATAACCATTAAATAAAATATATATTATTCAATTTATTATATTATTTTTTAACTTAAGAAAATTTGCTTAGAACTATTGCAATTTGCTTAAATCTAATTCATCTTTTCTAGTTTATCTAATGAAACTAATTAATTTGTTTTATAACGAATTAAGAAATAACTACAACAAATGATTTTACATAACCAACTATTTGGTAATTTAAATCATGTGTCATAAATGCCGAAATAATTGATTTTCAAAACTAACTTTTTGCTAATTCAAATCTTGTAGAATTGATTTTCCCAGTAGCAATGAATTCTGAACGATTTTACGAATTGCCACACATATTTACTCCTAAAAAGTATGCAACCAGTGATTCTTGTTAACTCACTTAGTTGCTTTGCGTATTTTAACAATTAAATTCATTCAAACTTGCATTCAATTAATCAGGTGATTATTTATAGGGGAAATTATATTAATTGTTTATATATAAATATCATAATTCAGAGTAGTTTATTTCAATATATAAATGATAAAAATGATAAAATTCAAAATAAATTTACGCCTTTACACAAATTTAAACATATAAAAAAAGTCTTATGTGTGTTGCGAAAATCGAGTCGACATCCTGTATATAGAAAGCGCAGAATTGATGTATGTATGTATGTACGGCAAGAAATCAAACCTCAAAAATGCAAAAAATAAAAGAATTGATTTGTAACCTCTATAATATGTCAAAATGAAGCATATATACAAAACGAAAATCAGCTATTAAACAATTTGGTATGGTATTTCGTTTTCGTCGAATTGCTTCTTCATAACAACAATAACCGCAGAAATCTATTACCGTAAGTGATGAAAAACGAAACTCGAATAACCGCAAATAAACAACCACAGTATCGGTTCTGATTTGGTTTAGCACCGTAACAACCGTTTAAATATTTTATTCACACATACATACTCGTACGCGTTGGTAATATGAGCGTGCTGTAAATAATATTATTACCTACTATTACAACTGCACTGAAATCAGGAATATGTTATTTCTATGACGGAAATGGAACAGCGAAACAATGGAAACATGATACTCATAAATTTCAGTGTATAAAATGTAAACTGTCAGACAGTTCCTAATTTTAATTTATATTTTATTTAGTAATAAAGTCATTACGCTTGGCAGGATGTTAGAGGAAATGTTATTTCCGTTGAAAATCTAAAAATATGTATGCTAATTCGTCAACGTAACTCAATCTGGCATATTATATTAGATCTTATTACCGTTCATTAAAATGCTATAAATTAAATGAATTATTAAATATGTTGTTCTTCTTTTTTTTTCATACGTTCCTCTAACTAAAACAGTATCCTAGTATACAATAGCTTAAATTCACTAGTGGACTTTCTTATACGTAATAGGTATATTTTGTTTAGATATGACGGATATTAAATTACAAAAGTTTAAACTTTCAAGAAAGTAGTGAAAAAATGGCGTATCATGCCATGTTTTACACATATTTGTGCAGTGAAAATTGTGGGATAACCAGGGAAAATAGCTTACAACTATATGAAAACTAACAATTGAAACATTTTTAAGTGTTTGTGATATTAATTGATGGACAGGATGGACTGCCTTGTAAAATGTAAGTGCATTTATTACCTATTCATTGATGACGTCATGTTTTTGGCTATGTATCGTATGTATATAGGCAACAAGTACTTGTAGTTGTAAATGTGTATATACACTTGCACGAAGCTGTTTTGAACCTGAATATAGTTTGATTATATTACAGCTGTTTGCAAAACTATAAAGTCTATTACATTTTTCATTTGAAGATAATGAAACGTATGACAACTTATATATTTATCCTGATCTGTAGTTATCAATTAAATTTGTTTATTGAGAATCTTCAGCGGATTTGTTATTTGCATTGAATTATTACTTCTTGTCTCAAATGAAGCTTTTACCATTTTCAAGATAACTCCACATGACTTTAAAAGCATTATACACATAAAAGTAGAAACGAAAATATTACCAAAGTCTTAAAAGAATTTAAGTCTCATAGTCCGTATTGTAGTTCTTTGAGCGGTTCGTAAAATTGAATCGTTATAAAATAATTATTTTCTTATGTTTTTATGTCGCATTTTTAGTGCGTTTTTATTGATGTTACCAACACTTTCTGGTAGTAGAGTAGGTTCTAGTTAGTGCGGCTTCTCATTAGTATTAAGAGACAATAAAACCTAAGGGCCTATTGAAATATAAAACTTTATTTCTTCGAATATATTTCCACTCAACTATTATAGTGTCGTGGATGTATTGCTCCGAGGGAAATAAAAATATATGGTTGTATTTTGAAAGGTGCTAAGAAGAATTTAAAATATTTTATTGTTATGGATTTTTATAATGCCGGGATCGTTTTGAATTTGTTAAGATTAATTGAAAGAATGTATGATTCAAGCAATTACAGTAACTCAAAATGACGTGTGCACATACAACTGTTTGTATTTATATTTTGACAGTTTTTATTACTTAGAAAGTTGTTGAAAAATTAGAATTATTCTACATTTTTCTTAGTTATGGCATATCCGACAAATATAAATTAAAATAATCGTCCGATGTACTTATTTATGTAGATGAAATTTTTATGTGTTTCGACGAAAAATGTTAATTTAACAGATAAAATTCCGAACCTGTACGCTCTTCGTGTTTACCTACACTGAGCCAAAAATTCATTGAACCACAGGGCGTCATACAGCAGTCAATGCGTTAAAAAGAAATAAATATACAGTCTAAACATTACAACCACAAAAGACCGAAAACAGAAAGTATTGAATTGAAAACAGTTGTAGGCTCGCAATAAATATACACTTAACTGATGGCAAGAATATAATCTTTTCGAATCATCGTAACCTATAATTTATAAAACGATTCCCATTACATTCAAAACGTGCGCATATCAAGTAAAAGTACTTTCTTTTACATTGTTTTCAGCTGTTAGGACCTACTTCTAACCGTCACTACATTGTCAAAATATTAATCAGCAATGCGTTGAATATAAATATTAATAATATTTATTATCTCACCACTTTCACAAACACAAAGAAACATATCTTTCTGCATATATAACAATGGCACCACACCAAACATTGTGTTTAAATTAAATATTCCATTCTAATATATTTATGCGTTGCGGTAAAAGTTTGGGACGTCATTTTGGCACTTTCGAAAATAAAATTCGTTCCCAAAGTTTTTCCTTGATATGAATTCTTACATACCATTACTCGATCGAAGCGTTTTCGTATTTTATCATTGTGTGTTTTTTTTATGTTACGTTTTGGTATATTCGTGACGTAACTGGGCCACTCTACTGCGCTACGAGAGAAAATATGTATGGATATAGTACTTGGACCCTTCGTATGTGCAAAATTGCACTGAATATTAAAAAATATATTTTAACCTGTCAAAATGCAAGATCTACACTTTTTTACATTAAAAAATGGATAATCATATATTTTCGCTTTTGAATTAATGTAATAACATAGAAAGAATTGTATAAGGATTTTTTTCTCTATTACTTATTGAATAATAATCATCTGCAGTGCATTGTACTGGACTTTCTTATACGTAGTAGGTATATTTTGTTTAATAGGAAGGATACACACACACGCGTGTGTGGGCGAAGAATAGATTCGATTCAGAGGTCAAAAAGTGTATTTCCGTTAACATTTTGAGAACGATTATTTTCATGATTACAATACTTACTTATTACTTCGTATAAGTAAGTAAAAATTCTAAAGTGCTAAATGTGAAATTTTTTTTTTGCTTCCCCGATTAAATCATCTTGAAATTTTTTGATTTAAACTTTCTATAGTGACATTAAACGGACCAAAATGATATTTCGCAATAAGAGAAGACAATAGGAAATGACACGTTTAGGACAGGTCCGAATCTATGTGATCGATTAATATCACGGCCGAATGTTATTAAAAGGTCGATCATTTCTCTTTTGGTTTAAAAGTCGTAACAATCATTATTACATCGGACGTGACAAATTTTCAGCAAGTCACTCCTTTAACCTTTTTAACTGTATCATCTTATCGCTTTGAGTTCGCGCTGCATTTTTGACTTTCTCTCGCTGTACACAAATTACAACATAATAAAAATTTAATGGAGATACTAAGTTTGCAAAACTGAATTTGTCACGGACAGAATTTAAATATATTTTGTTCTGCAATGAATAGAATGGGAACATGAAATTATAAATTGAAAAAAAAACGAAAATGTTTCTTTTTTGCTTGCGCAAATAATTCATTGTCCAACGGCACAGCAAAGCTTTTGACATATATTATATTTAATTTTAAATTAAATATGTTTTTTTTTATATATATACAACCTACAAAATATTTTTTTTTTCTAAAGGAGATAAACTATAATTTTGTAGAATTTGAACCAGTTTAAACACGAAAAGATTTTTTGGCAGTGTAGTGTTAATTATAAAAGTAATCATTTTAATTTCGCCACTTATGTGTTTTCCTATTTTATAGCAACAATTACTAAGCCACACTTAAACTTAAGTAATACTCGTTTATTTTAATTATAGTTATAGTTAGAGATGCAGCTATACTATAAAAGTTAAGACTACGAGAGACAATTTTAAGACAGGTTATAAAGTTAAAACAATGTTATCTAATTACTAGTTTCAGTATATTATATAACCCAAACAACAAAACAAAAACATGGTAAGAAAACCAACAAATGTCGGTTGCACAAAAAGCGCAACTATTATTTTTATGTCAAGATAAATGCGAGCATATACATTTGCGAAGCGGCAAGACCAACCAACTGTCCGTGTGCGCTACCGCTACATTTAACTGTTTTCATTTCGTTTAGTCCTAGTCATTATGTTATGTTTATATATGTATATTGTCTTTGTGGTGGTTTAAGACCAGAGTTTGCCAAACAATTACACAAATAACCTACTCTGGCTTCCGACTACAGTTGCTCTAAAAACAAAAACTGTTTTTGCACCAACCATAATGAAAAAGAAATTTAATTATATTTTAGGAGAAAAAACACCTTATATATATAAAATTCTTCATCAAGAAAAAAAGCTGTTTTTTTAGAATATCCGAAAAAATTAAATGAAATTTTATAAATAATTTAAAGTAACGATTACTTCACTGTAGAATTATGTATAAATTACGCATTACTCACACAATTTAGTTTCAAATATATAAAAGTAAGTTCGTTTTCAAGTATCATAAAAAAAACAATTTCTAATAGTATTTTGTAAGGAATTTAGTTGAAAAAACAACCCTAAATTTAATAAAGAAAATTCGTTACTAAAAAATAATAACCGGCCAAAAATAGTGGTAATTATAGTAATTTAACTTTTTTCATAAGGTGACATCAGATCCATTTCAAATAATGAACCACAGTTATAGAAAAATACTAACCCATATACAATCGACCATAACATATGACTGTTATCTTTACAATAGTCAACGGTTGACCACTCTCGAAATGGCCGACTGTTTTTGCGCGTGACAATAATCTTTTTCCTCCCCGTTTTTTTTCCTTTCGTTAACATACGACCATGCTCGGGTCAGTGTGTGCGTGCATGGCGCGTGACTGCGTGAGACACGCGTACGCATGCGCACACACGCAGAATAGATTTGCGCGCATGTATGTGTTTAATGTATTGGAAATACAGGGAGCCTTAAGGAAATTGGAAGGAAGATCTGTTTGACGTATTCAATTCAGACTAGCATGCATTTTTTCAAAAAGAGTTATCTGCTCTGGATAAATAGTTATGAACTAGGTTATATTATATTCTTGATTTAGTTATGTTTTTTTTTTTTAATAAATGTCCCATTTGTATTTTTTGTCATATATCGTCTTAAAATCTATTCGTTTACAGCATTGAAGTGCATGATTTGATTTGTATACTTTTGAAATTAATTGTGATCCGAACATTAATATTTTAATGATGAACATTTATTTTATTAAGAGACGCTTCAAACTGTAATTTATATTTATGTGTAATGCCAATCTTGGCTACAATACACGTCATATATCTTCTTTTAGATCTTTTGATGAACTTGGCATTAAAAGTAAATTGCAGAGAATTTAACGCCAAGAAAATAAAGCATTTTACACTATTAAAATTCCTAATAAACTTCATGAAAGTACACTTCGCTAAGAATAAAAACATTTGCAGTGTTTTGCACTGGGCTTTTTTATACGTAGTAGGTATATTTTGTTTAGATACGATGGATATTAAAATACTTAATTTTAAGCATTCAAGAACATATAATTATTCATTACATTACATTAGAAATCATTATTACACATCTACACACATAGCCCCCTCCCACCACGCACGCACGCACACACAGACACACAACAGACACATACATCCGCACGCGCGCGCACACACACACACAGACGTCATTCCAGTCCCTCAGAGAAGGTCAAAAGATGTATTTCCGTTAAAATATCGGGATCTCTTGATTAAAATACTTAGGTATTACTTTGTATAAGAAAGTAAAAACTTGAATACTTTCGCAAACCAATTTCATCAGTTGCCTTTGATGCACAGAATAGATCAATAAACTGGCTTGATTTATATCTAGGATGAACGTTCAACTTAAAATAATGTATAGGTGAAATTAGCGTGCAAGTGTTACGGCAATCTGCTGTTGCTTCAGACGGTAATAGAAAAACAGCTTAAACTATAAAGTCTGTTGGAAACTAACCGGACCAACTAAATTCCAAATGGAAACACGCAACCCCCTAAAGAAACTACATTAACATGTCGTTTAAATAAAAGTGTTGTTCCTAACTTCACTCACTTATCAAGCGATTTTTCACTGTCGGCGAAATAACGTTCACTATTTCGTTTACGAACACTGACAAATAGGAATTGGCGAACGAAACAATTCAATTATTCTGAAGTAAATTCATTCAAATTCATTGTCAAATTATAATTGGTCGCATTGATAATATCTAATTTGTTTCCTTATACATAGTAAAAGAAAATGTAAGTATTGTATCGTTACACGATTTCAAATTACAAGAATCGCGTGTTGCATATATCTAAGCGTTATATTATTACAATGGGGGATAAATGACGAATGTGTGTAAGTTGTACAAATATATAAATAAATATAAAGATGATAGAGAGATTGAAAAAAATGTTTATTAATATAAATAATAAAAATTTTAAAGCTACTGATCCAGAAATCCGATTTATACTTTTGGATCGTATAAATTTGACATATTTATAAACCATGCTGCGGAACATTGTGTGGTGAAATAAAATTGCAATTTCATAAATATTGGGGTACCGACTGGTGGCCAACCAGGGTTGGTTTGCCAACGTAGCCGTGGACAGTTGAAACGAACGCACATATCTTCTGGAATAACTCACAACGGGCCGCGGATAACAAATCGCTAGTAGGGAATTATTTATTGCAAGTAAACTGGCGACAACTTCGTTATAAATTTATCGGTGATATGTTTGTAATTTATCCCACTGCATATGCATTTCTTTATATTTATGCTGTTTTATAATATGTAGGTAATGTTTATAGTCGTAAGTTTTAATTAACGCTTTTGCACTAAATCTATTTGTGACAATAGATATTAAATGTCAAAATTGTTGAGTCTATTTTATTTTCTTGTAAAATGGTTGAAACATAATTGATACATTTTGTTAAATATAATTTCTCATACCTATGTAACTATGGTAATATGAATAATAAAAGGGAGAATTTTAGTATCAATTTTCTTGTAATTGGTATACTTTTTAAAGAAATTTTTCAGGCAAAAGTTGTGCAAAATATTAATATCTTTCATTTTGTTCTTAACTATTTCTACTCTAAGTGCAGCCGTTTTAGAAATATTGCAGAAACCTCAAAAATTACTAGAGTAGACATGCACTTCCGGTTTGAATATTTTTTTCAAAAATAGAAGATTTTCTTTCTGGGCATATACAAATCTTAGTTTCACGTTTCACAAAAACACACAGACGTCATTCGAAAAATAGTCAGATTCGATTCAAAGAAGGTCAAAAGGTGTATTTCCGTTAAAATCTCGAAATCGATTTTAGTCGTCATGATTGCAATACTTACTTATTACTTCGTATAAGAAAGTAAAATGTATAGAAATGAATAATGCGTACGAAAACACTCTTAAACAGTTTATTGATATATGTAATGACTAATTTTAGATCTGTAATTGAAGATGACATAATAAATTTGATGAACGTACTAATTCCTGTGATATAAATCAATCGTTTTTTTTAGCGTTTGATTTACGATATCCGGCAGCTTAACAAAATGTATTATTATGAAGTTCAAAACTTGAGAACGCCGAGTAGAGAACCATTTCTCTTATTGGACAAGCGTCAGATCGTATGTGGAGAACAAACTTAAGTGGTGTATACTATACGATTCTAAAGTAAAATAAAAACAGATGGCGCCATATATTTTTTCCCCTTTTCGTGAGAGAATAAGCGGACTAATTTAATCCTAGGCCATTATCTCAGCGAGGCACAGGCCATTTGGTTTTATTTCCGTTTGCAAGAACTCGGTTCCGATTGCAGTTTCAAGACAACGACGGTCACACACACACACAAACAGCTTTGCAATAATCCTTACATTCTCCTATTGCTTCTACAACCCAAAAAAAACGGGGATATATTCAAAACAAAAATAAGATAAAATTTACAACTTCATTTGCGTCAAATAGAACATAATATATGTATAACGCGTCGTTGACATTTCGCATTTTGGATATTCAACCTAATTAAGATGAATATTCAAACAATGATTCATTTTAATCAATAATTCATATATATTTACAAAATCTCTAATCTGTTTGAAGGTTAAAAAAACCAAATTTATTTCGTTTGCAATGTTATTGAATAATTAATGGTGTAGCATATTTGTAGCTAATTATGATAAAACATATTGATGATATTGGGTGTTAAAAGAAGACCGCGGTTGTTCACATTGAGTTGGGTCATGTTTGGGCCACCGTAAAGGGGAGGATCTGCGTCCGCCACTGGCGTAACATTGACAAATGAACACGAGGTGTGGACAGAGATGCGAAAAGAGCTATTTCACATGTGGCTACACACGTCTCACAAGACATATGTTATTTTATATATTATAGTTCGCGCGCGGCACTTTTCATATAGTGATTATTAGTGCGGTACGTCATTTCACACCGACCAAATTATAAATCATGCGAGCCGAGATGCTCGTTGCCTGCCACACCGCTACATACGTTGATGGCCTGTGAAATTAACAAAAGCTATGGGTACCTATTTTGTTGACTACCTTTTATGATCATTTTGGACAAGATAATAAATATCTGTTTCAGTTTGGATTTAGTTGCGAAATTTGTTTCAAATTGCGTGTCACAATTTGGAAGAGCATTCATTATAGTTCTAATTGATTTTACCGAATAAATACTATTTTATGGCTAATATTTAAACTAATTAATATTTAAACTGCATTTTGTAATTTTTTTCATCTTGTATTGATAACAATCAATCAAATAGTTTTGCACTTAACCATGTGAAAGTTTTATAAACAATTATTTAATATATTTATAATTTCTTTCCCAGCCTTCTCAGTTACACTAAAATTACAACAACTCCGATTAAATTTTAACTGTACATATATTCACACGAATTACTTGTATCCGAGTGTGAAGCTATGAAAAATAATACAAGAATATTGTACAAGCAGTATCAATTCATTGTTAGACAAACTGTTATTTCCTACAGCACACAGAGCTGTACTAACTTTTTAATTGAGTCTGAATTTCCGGAAAGTTACTTCTTTGCAAAGATCTAATCCCGCCATTTATCGTGATCCCAACTATGGTTCAAAAGAACTAAATTACCAATATCAAATTTTCTATCTTACGCTTCTCTACCGCTAACCGTCTACCTCGTGATACTAATTACTTTACTAATATTTTTATCTACCAACTACTATAAATTATTAAATGTCAATAATAATAATATTTGAAAAGCACAACGGAAACAATATTGTACCAAAATATAAATTCCCTGTTCAAATATTTGTGTGCAGAAGCTCTGTTATTTTTTGTGCCTTGAAAATTGTTTGTAGAAACAAAAATCCTACTTGTAGCATTAATGACTATACACAGGAGAAATATTTAAGATTTTTTTGTACATGCTATCTCTTCTGAATAAATGTGTACACCGCACAGGAATAAGATAAAAAAAGCAATGTTTGAGTCTGCGGAAGAGTTTTGTATTTTGCACCTACGATAAATCTGCGGTGGCTTTGAATTAATGTGATTGTCACAAGTTTAAAATTGCATAAATACCTTATTAACGATACCAGAATTTATGTCTTATACCGCAGGAGCATTTTTTCTTTTCTGGTTTTCTGTGTTATCTAGATTTAAGATCTTGTTGGCTATAAGAGATAAGAGTCTCGCAAATGGCCGCCAGTTCTTTTCATCAATTTCAATATTATTAAACAAACATTGGATTTATGTTATTTATCAATAAAAATCGTCTCACCATATATTTATTTGTTTTTTTATACATACATACTAAATAATATACAACGTTTTAGTTTGTCTTATTATTGTTTTTTGTTCTCCAATGAAGTAGATGTCAGTGTAATCATTCTTATTAAAAAATATGATAGTAACTTTTCGTTCATTTGTGATCTACAAATATGTAATTGTATTTATTAGGAAATATAGTTTTGTAAATACAAAATTAATAATAAAAGCAATAAATATTTGGTTATTTCCAAGAAGAAAACTGACTGAAATATAACAATGGATGAAAATAAAGTTTAATATAAAACATTTAATAAAACTTAAATCCACGGCGAGAATATCACGGAAACGTGAAGCATGGTTAAAGGGCATACATAATTTGTATTCGCAATGAGCGAAACAATGAAGAATATTCGACTACAGCAAACGCGGAATTCAAACAATTTAAATAGCACAAATTCTACAAATCATTTCGACAATTAAACTGGACGACTTTGTGTTCCTCTTCGCCGAGAATCTAAAGAAGAGAGGCGATCGGATGATAAATTGTTAAAAGAGGGAATGAATTCCCGGGCAAAGACCAAATTACGGAAACGACTTCAATAAAAATTACGCAGCAATGATAATTTGCAATTTATGTATTCCTAACCATTAAACTTCTAAACTGATATATCTACGTATATAACCATGGTCGCGAATAACGAAAAGTAAATCATGCAAAAATGTCATAAGACAACGTGGAAACCAATGAAATTCATATTATTCCAATGTGCGCCACAGCATAGAACCATTTTGCATATTTCAATTGCTTCATCGGGACTTGGTAATTTAATAAACGGAAAATAGTCACTTTTTGCAGCGATGGCAAGAAAATTCTCCGATTTACTTTAATGGCTTCTTCAGCTTTCTTTTTGTTTTATTTATTTTTTTACTTAACCTCAATAAAAACGATTTCTTTTAAGATATACCATGACGTCATATATCTTCCACCAATACAGGGTTGTTAATATAAAAACAATGGAGCAATTTCAGCATCCAGAACGAATTTTAAGTTAGCGTAAACATTTCATTACATTATATTTTATATTTAATGTTTGTCGCCCGTGTGATTAATTAATTCGAAATTTGAATATTAAAAGAAAACTAACTTAACGGTATAAATAAATGTTTATTTTCAAGAAAAATTGACAGCAATTTATTTCTGTTAAAGAACGACTTAATTATAAGACATAAAAGTGCTTATGAACTACTTTTTAGTGAATTAAACAAAATCTCCAGTTATTATGTATAATAACTCTAGATTAATCAAATGTACTGCGTTATCTAAAAACAAAAAGATCTAAAGTAAAAAGAACAAGTTGATTAAAGATTGGTATTAGTTGTAAAAATTGCCAAAATAAATATCACTGAGTGTATACAATAATTCAGTGAACGGACGAAGGGTTCGTTTTTGCGAAAGCAATCTGTGTAGAAATCTGATAATCTCTTCGTAAAACATTACATAAATTAATCGAACACTTTTTTACTGTGCGAGGGAAGAAACAAATTTCTAAGATTCCACAACCACTCGGGCTATTGTTCAACGCTGTTCTCATTCGCTTTTTAGTCCATTCGCTCGTGTGCCATCTACTTCTTTGCTATAACAATCCATCTGAATGTTACAATGAAGCTTACTTGGGTGTTTAAAGGCGATCGTCCTCAGGATTCATTCGCGTATTAAATTAAAACTACTTTCATGGATCTTTTCGTTTTATTTTATTTTTTTCCGTCTGCTGACGTGAACAGTTTTTCACTGTTCACCCATTTGTACATGCCATTAATTTTTATGACCATTCAATAGATTTCTTTATTGGCTACACTAAACTTCTGTCACAATCGGAATATGTTTTGATAGTTTTGTTTGAATATTTATTATCGTTTTTATAAAGAACATTTTTATATTCCCTAATCAAAATTTACCAATCACTTATTTTTGTTATAATTATATTCATTTTTGCCAACTTTATTGCGTATCGAGACGCTTTTATCGTTTTGACAGTAGCAGAGTCAAAAATATAAAATTTTACTATCATACTGAAGCACAGCTGCCGATAAATGAAAAATATGTAAAATTTATGGCGTTAGATTGAAAATTGTGAATGTTAATTTTACGCTGGTAACCGTGATTGTACGGGATCGATACAGCTCAACGTGTAACATGAACTGAAATTGTATTTTGTTTCGATTTGTTACATATGGCTTATAAAGTGGATTTGAAACTTGTAATTTTAAAATACTCATGCGTTCAAATCTGTTGATATCCAATATTTTTACAGGTCTATGTTTGTATATAACAAAATATTGTGTTCTAAGGATAAACTGGCTTTATTTTATTATCAGAACAGTGCAAACGAATATAAATCTACCTTCATAGTTTAAATAAATCTTAATAAAACAGTAGATTAAAATTAGTAAATAATTTCCAAAAATATTTTTCAAATTAATTTTTAACTATTTAATATTGTGATTTTCGATATTTGAAGCCCGCCCTATATTGAAATCACGAAGGAGAATATGGTCATCGTGATTTTATTAATATCTTCGAGCACATGCAGTTACGTCGATGAAGTTTGATGGAGAACGATCGTTTGTGCATAACTGTGGCGAAACTGC
Source organism: Nebria ingens riversi (assembly GCA_018344505.1). Taxonomy (NCBI): domain Eukaryota; kingdom Metazoa; phylum Arthropoda; class Insecta; order Coleoptera; family Carabidae; genus Nebria; species Nebria ingens. The sequence continues at coordinate 105,029 of JADQWA010000935.1, read as the reverse complement.
CCCACAGTTCGGCATGCTGCCGTTTAAGCAATCTTAGATGCTGGCACTGATGTTCTTCTTGAATTTTTTTATCATCCAAAGAATGCACTAAAGAATTTATTGTTTGGTGTAAGTTAGTGTAAGCGCCCACTCAAGAATGTTTGAATTTTAATTTCAGATTTATTATTAAATACACAAAACCCTCAAATATGTTTTTGGCATCAATCAGATTTTTTTCCGTATATATTTCAAAGTTTATAAATAAGATGCAAAGTAATTAAATCAAGAATGCAATAAGAGCCAAACCTTTGACTCAATATTAATAAAGGGAACATTCTTGGGTTACATTTCTTGCGTGGAAAAATAATTTCAAGTTTGGCAGAACTATGCAAAATGTAAAGTTTTCGCCACTCCTTTGACTTTTGACTTATATACGCTAGTAACAATAATTTAGAAACCCAATCATAAAACGAATGTGTTCTACTAGATTGCAAAAGTTACATTACATTGAAAATAGGAGGTATGCAGTAAGCTTAACAAATACATATTCTTTACAAAATATTGTCAAAGTTTGATATAATTTCAACATCATCACTATGAATCTCACAGACAAATGAAGCCACTGATGCAAAGAACACAGTGCAGAGTTCATATACACTCTATTCACGTAAATGATTACAATCCTCAACTTGAAATATGTTTATGGTTTTCAAGTAGAACGTTGTTCATGACAAGTCATAAAGGAACCACAAATCAAAAGTCGTATAATTTACTCCGTGTTTGTGTAATAATATACTGTATTTGTGTGTATGATTCGAGTCAGTAGAAAACCACCATATAATATAAATATCTTTGTTGTGCACATATACCTATATGACAGTCATCTAACATGTCTTTATGATAAAGTCCCTACCCTTCGTCTTTCCTTTCATTGGGGATGAATTCCTGTTATATTCGTTAACAATTGGAGAGGTCGGGATTCCTTTGATACAACAGGTACATACAAAGAAGATTATATTAAGGTACAACAAAAAAAAAGTGGTCTATCTGATAGCATTTCTTGTATTGTATACATTGTCAAGGATACATTTTACAGTTAATATTTTCAATTTGAGTTTGTGTATTTTAATGTAAATTTATGCATTATTTTCATATGTATGATTGGTGCACTGGCAAAACTTATTTTATCAGTGCTTTATTTAAAAATGCTGTAGCGTGGAAGGAAATAGAATTAAAAGATTAAAACTGATAAATTTTAGCAAAATAAGAAAAGACCATCGTAAAAAAAGACCAGATAACCATCGTAGCTTTCATCATTTTTTTATGCGAAGCATAAAAAAATTCAATTCATGATTAACTTATCTTGATGTGATGGTTTAAAAGACATTTTTCATCGTGCGACCCCTTTTCTGCTTTGGGGAACATTTATAATAAGATGGATTATATTTGTTACACCCTTCATTGTTTGATCAATGACATCGAAAAGGGTGCAGCAAGGATAATCGACTGTTGCTCCTTGCTGGAACTACGAATTAAATTATGGAAATCTTGGTGTCCCTTTCTTTATGTATGTATGCACATATGCTCCCAGGGTAAGACTCCCGCTGAGAATTATTTAAAATTGTAGTTCCCAATAAAAAGCGGAATTACTATTAAGTAAAACTGTCAAAGCAATATTAATATTATATTTTTTATCATTTTGACAAGATTGAGTACTACTCTCGTCTTTTGTACAAGTAAACGCTAAAATAAGTTAATAAATCAAAATGCATTTAGGCAAAAACTTGTTTAATATTATTTTTATTAGATTAGTGGTTTTTAAAAATTAATATTTTTATAGGGATAATTAAAAATATAGTATTTAAAAAAACATATATTGTGCACTTCTATAATATAAAATAAACTATCAAGTCTAATTAGAAATACTAAGTAAAATATCGAATTAGAAAGTACATGTTTAATAAAGGAAGTTCTTGTTATTCCTCAAGAGACTAATAATTCAATACAAACACCATTAGTTTTAAAAACCTCGTCTAGTTCCAAAAATAACTGAATCCCGTGAGGGCGCCACACTAGCATCTTCTAGCTAATAATTTAAATAACGCGTTGAAAAACAAGCACATTTGAACGTTTATTATTATTATTATGTATTTTTTTCACTTAGCAGACTTTTATTTTATAACCCAACCGACTTATTTATATGGTAGCACTTTACGGTGTGTTTATTTTTAATCCGTCAACGCCCTCTGCAGAGAATATTATGTTAAACCGTCAGCCAACATGTGTTCCAATATATTGTGATGACAGCTTTAAGACGCGCCGCTGTCGTTGCAACAGGAAACCTCCTAGGAAGACGACAACGAATTGTTACAATATGCATAGTTTGATCTCGGTTTCTTCGATACAAATTTCAACGGTACAATTCGTTTGATCGTTAAGATACTTCTTGTTTTATATTCGATTTGTGTATAGATAAACATTTTATGTGTTTTTGGCAGTCGATTAGTGTTCCGATTTTATAGTTTCATGCGTTTACCAAAACGTGTTCACTAGTTGTAATTACAACTATTAATTACGGTTGCATAAACAAATTTTGACATCTCTAAATTGGTTCAAACATTTCTTAAATCGAGAAGAATTAACTTATGATTAAATTTCATATATTTTGAATCAAGGTCTAAGTTTTCTCAAATATGTCAAATATGCGTTTCTGTAAATTTGTAAAATTATATATTTAAAGAAGTATATAATTTTTCTCAAATCTCTAAACATAACGTTTTCTATAATTAATTAAGTAGATCTTTGGACCATATTATGCCAACTACGACTGGCAGATATAAATTCATCCAAGATTGTGTTAGTTGCTACATTATACCTGAGTCTAGACAAAATCTCTAATGTTTGAGTTGTTGTTCACAAGAGAGCGAACAAAAACAACTGTAATATTAATAGGCTCGTAAAAAAATGCTGATTCATTACGTTGCTAGGGTATATCGTACTGACTTTGTTGAGATAGTTATACCATTTATCTTCCAAATATGTTAAAAGTAATTAACAGTACAAATCATCCATATTACCGTGCAGAAAAACATCATAACATATACTGTTTTAAATACAAAATAACAGAGGCTTTAGCGTTGGAAATATACGCGTCAATTGGTTTGCGTAGCGATTGCTTCGGGGCTAAATATTTATTTTTGGAATTGAAAACGTACGGAACGAATTTTAAAATTCTTTTCAGTTGTAAAACTAATGACTAGATACGAAAATAGTACATAGCTGAGTTATCTTTGTCATTCAATATAATTTGTTAAATTCTAATGTTTGTAATTATATGCTGTCATAGTTATGGCGAAACACGTGTCAATAACTTTGTAACGTGGGTCAAAATAATTTAAACTAAATTTAAATCTTAAATTGAAATCGACAGACATTTCATACAAACATCAGCACGCCCTTTTCTAAACAAATGTGGAGTGGCCCACACTGGACTACGCATAGAAGACAGATGAGTGGTACGCTAATATAAACTTACAATATTTTAAAACTATTTTCTTTATATAGTTTTAGATATCTTGCACCTGTATAGTGACGTCATAATGACGTGTATCTAGCATGTGAGCTATTGAAATATGTTGGTCACCATGGTTTATTGATTGGAGTTTTAAATTAAAATTATTTATAAACACAAATATGGCATGCATTTTGTTTGGTTAAATTTTCCTGAATTCACAAACGTTAAAACAATATTATGAATAAATAATTCAGTTTTCAATATCATTACACATACATATAATGTTGTGTTTATTTTATGATTGATAATTTAAAGTAATTGTAATATTTGTTTTAATACGAGTTAGTTGCAGCGGTTTGAAAACTAGTTGGATTATTTTAATTTTTAACTTAGAATTAAATAAATATATAACCCAAATATTAAAAATTAAATTTTAATACTAGAGTAAAATATCATATCACGTTGTCATTCGCATATTAATAATTATTGAAAAAAAAAAACGCTTATTGATGATTGCCGTCATTACAGATTTAAAGTGATTCATTTACTCTAATTGAAATAATAATGGCATAGCATAATTATGTAAAAGCTTGCTAAATCCTGTACTATTGGTTTGGTAGCCCCATTAATATATGCCATTAATTTATCAGTTTACTGGATCAATCAATCAGTTATGAATCAATTAAGGAAGAAGCTAGATTATTTGATTAATTTTGATAGTTTCTGGGATTACGTGTAATAGAACAATGTTATTCTTAATAATAATAATAAAAAAAATAAAAAATAGTATATTAACTGTTAAAGCAAACATTTGACACTTCGTTGCAAGCAATTGTAATAAAAACCGAGTGTTTATTTTAAATTCTCATTCTGGTCGAGGTATCTGTTTTTGTTGGGTTTGAAAATAGAATTCCAAGTCACAGATCAATGTCATAAAGACACGAAAAGTAATTAAAAATTGTCTGTAACCCTTGTAGTCCAAACATACAGTCGAACCGCATTCCCAGAGAAAGAAAGGTTTTACTTCTAAATATAGTTTTATGAGTGTTGAGAAAAAGCGGCAGAAACTACTAAATAGGAACACGTGTGCTCGCATCCATATAACGTATAGAAAAATAAACGGAAAATACGTTAATGGTTTTTTCATTTAAAGACTGTTTGATACAAGGGGTAATAAAAATTGTCTCACATGTGGGTGATTCATGGAAGAGATTTTGAAATTATAAAATAGTCACAAATGTCACTTTGATGTTTATAAACGTAAATTGAATATTTCCTAATTGACGATATTTGTGTAATAGGTATAAAGAATTTCAAATATTACAAATGGTTTATTTGTTAAGAGGAATGAAAAGTTCAAGAAAAAAATAATTTAAAAGCATATTATAGGATTTTCTTAAAATTACTTTTATATATAAATATATTTTTAGTTGAATTAAGAACTCTCGAAACGATTGAAAAAGAAGTTGAACGATATTTAGTAGGAAGTAGAAATTCTAAAATTAATATTTATTGCAGAAATACTGAAACCTTAAAATTTACATCAATTTTGGAAATATATTTTCAAATTTTGTAAACATCTTTACTAATACGTGAAATGTATATTTTAAATAGTCTTTAAATAAATATGAATGAAAATATGTATTTGAATAAAAATGTTCGCATTGGGAAATTATATTAAAATTAATTATAAATCCAGAGAAGATACATTTCCAAATTAAATAGAATAAAAGGTCAAGAACATTACAGAAAATTTATTCAAGTTTAGCTTCATAAATGAAGGTTTAGGGTTTTGTTTTAGACTTAAATACACCTCGCTATCAAAATGTGAGAAGATCTCTTGATCTCTCGATGAATACCAACAACAAGCGACGAACATGTTCGTGCTTTTGTTATAATAATAACAATAATAACAAGGAAGCATACGCGTAATTCACGTGTTGCATGGCTAACATGAAGGAAACCTGGCATCGTTACTAGACTATTGTATATCTCAATTTGTAGATCATTAAAACTTCTGCGAATATTATCAACGCGTTGAAATTTCACTATCACCAATGTTGGTAAATGATCGCATCTACCTACCCATTGTAGTCTAGTCGCACGTGTATTATCTAGAATATATTCAGGTAACTAGTTACCAAGTATTCTTTATTCATATATTTTTACTTTCTTTTACGAAGTATAAGTAAGTATTGTAATCACGAAAAAAAAAACTCGAAATTTTAACGGAAATACACCTTTTTTTGACCTTCCCTGAATTGAGTCTGAATATTTTTGGAATGACGTATGTGTGTGTGTGTGTGTCTGTGTGTGTGTGTGTATGCGCTCTACAGCCTACACTGTTGAAGATAAAAACATGAAACTTTAAACTTAAGATTTTTATATGCCTGGGATGAAAAGCATATTCAAACCGGAAGTGCATGTTTACTTGAGACACTTTTTGCATATCTTCGAAACGGCTGCACTTACAGTAAAAATAGTTAGAATAAAATTGAAAGATATTAATGATTTGAACAACTTTTGTTTAAAACATTTCTTTAAAAAGTGTACCAGTTACGAGAAAATTGCTATTATCCTATTTATATTGCCATAGTTACATTGGTATGGAAAATTATATATAATAAATCGTATCTACTATGCATGTCAACTGTTTTAAATATTCAAATATTTTGGCATTTAACATTTATTGTCAGCGTCACAAATAAGTTTAGTGAAAAAGCGTTACAAAGGTTAGTAAATAATTTAAAATATTATATATAAATATTTTCTCTGGTTTAAAGTTAAAATGAAAACTAAAAAATGCCCGGCCATAATAATTTTTAATAATATGTAATGAATAATTATATTTTCTTTATACTACTATAAAATCCAACATATATAATCTAAAATACATGTTTTCTTTGGAAATCTGACAATAAACTAACTTTACACTTTTATTGGACAATGAATGAAAATATTTTCTGGAAATTTAAACATTTTTATATTTTTATTTATATACTATCAAATCTAAATATACTGATTACGTAAAAGATAGTTTAGGGCCGATGTTATTATTTAGAGAAGGAATATATTACGTTTGTAGGTCGTGAGATAATATAATTCGAATTAAATTACTATTTAATTTGATTTTTACAAAGTGGTCTAACAATCTATTATACCAGAAGTGCACAAACAAATACGTAATAGTGCTTTGAAAAGGGAAAGTTATATCAACAAATTGATAGTCAAACATAATATCTGAACGTCTGTTACAAATATGTTTGATTTCGATGTGATACGGTCCTGCATAAAGAGAGAATAGAGTACAGTAACTTGACACGGACAGAACGAGGCGAAAGAGCCGGATGTTAGACCATTAACTTCCAGCACTGTGATTGGTTCGCACGTCATCGCCATGTGTACAAAGAAGTGCAATTTTATTTTTACTTGCCATCTTTTATTTTTGTCAATTAATAATATTATACATTATGGAGCAGCTAGCGAATGCACGAGAACTGCTTCAAGACCACAAGCACCGGAATAACTACATCACGGCATAGAATAAGCAATAAAATTTAACAGAAATAATAAAGTTGAGTGGTGTGTAAAGCATAGTAATTAGATGACGGAAACTAAGACACACATCACCAATCACCCGTTGCATAATTTTGTTTATTGATAATTATAAACAGTTTCAGCTGTCAGCATCGAATATATATTCACAAAAAAAAATCTGGGTTCGTTTAGATGAGGGCTGGTTTAGGACGATGATAAATTATTAACAACATTTTGTTTATAAATTATAAAACAATTACGGTGCTTTTTCAAAATTTATACTAACACTAAACACAAGCGTTAAAAAAAAATGCTAGAATCAACTAATCACTCATCATCTTCAAACCAGCATTGTTGCCCATTTGCAAATGATCAGAGACCGCTGTGATTTCTATAGCACCTTTAATTAATTAACGTTCTGCTTCAATTACTAAATGTTTGCCATTAACGTTTTATTCCTTTTTGCTATTGAGGTTAATCAAGTTCTTATATGTGATGTGGAAGAATCTTACATAAAAAACAACAACATAACGAAGAGTGAATCTATCTCTAATGATTCACCAGTCGCCCGTATAACAAATTGAACGCCAGAACGAAGTGCGCGTTTGCAAAACGCTGTAATAAATGATAACGCATTCGTTGCGGTAATTTAACAGAAAAGCTTGGCCATTCGTCTACGTGTTTTAATAACTTTGCGAATGCAAATATCGAGCAATGCATATACTTGTAATGCCTGGTTTTTATTATGCACTTATTTATATGAAACAATATAAATACATTTATGTGGATTCGCAACCATAAGTCTTGCAAATCAAACTTGTAGAAACAAACATTTACAATAAGCACAATCCAGTGGCGTAGGTACTTATCAATAGATTTGGGACGTTTAATATAAAATCAGAATACATTGGTTTTTAATACAGTTTTGATAAATCGCATATTGGAGAATTTAGAGTAAAACGTTTGTAAATGGGGCAAAATATATTAAAATGTTATTTTACACGCATAATATCATAATTATAGGAATATTAATGAAATTATAAATGTATAAGAATAAAATAATTAATATAAACTAAACTGTTTCATATTTTCTATTTTAATCTATGTAATTAAACGGTCTACTAAGTTTCAGTTGCAAATCTACAATAATAATAATTTCCCATCCGTAGTTTAATTGTTAATTATAGACATACAGACATCAATCTAGTTCTTTGTTTTGTCTGATGTAATAAATGAGGTTATACCTGAGTCATTTGTAAATGACAGTCAGAAATCAGTGCAAAAATATAATAATAATTACCGCCCACAAAAGCTACCGTTAGAATACACGTATAGCCGAACAGATGGAACAAATAATTACTATTTATGATATACAGGAAGTTCAAGACCAATAATAACAAGTGCAGCATTGGCACATACATATTACAGCATAGAATATAACCCGCGGGTATCAGAAGTATCATTAGTTAGTATTATTAGTTATAATTCGGGCTACAAGTTCATCGAACGCGCATATCACTGTTTTCAATATGTAATGACAGCTTCTTAACTCGTAAAAAATTAATTTGACTTTAATAACACGGTACATACGATAATTTAATTTCTGGTTATGTTGAGCTAAGAATGTCTAATTTGTTTAGTGCCAATTTAATTTCACGAAATAATCGCATGATTTGAATTTAAATTTCATATTTAACAATAAAAATTTGTTCAACCGATACGCAAATATTTTGAGTATGATGTCACAAACCGTTACAGAAACAACCAAAATTTTATATCATGTATATTTTTATTGATAATAAATTAGAAAGAAATTTTCATTTAGTCATAAAATATCTTTTGTATAAACGGGAACTACTTAAATATAAATGAGCTAATAGGTAAATACATAATAAGCAATTATAAATCAGGTCAAAATAGATTAATAATTTAATTAAGTCACGTAGTATTTCTTATGGATCGCCAGAACTGTGCGTGTGCTGCGCGTGTGCATACACGTTTTATAACGTCAATAGAAAAGGATGCATTTTTTTAATCGAGCGAATTTATAACGATAGTAATTTCCGCATAAAATAACTAAGATAAAATCCGCGTTCAGTTCAGGAAATTAACGCATCTAATCACTGAGACTAATACTAATTGCTAGTTTTATAGTTTATTGTTGTTGTTTAGTTGGCATCAGTGGCAGTGACTTGTGGCTCATAATATTATGTTAATCATAATAAAAACTACAAGTAGAGCGCCTCAGTTTAACGTCTATAACTGTTTTACGTCGTTTGTAGTCTAAGTTTAACGATGCAGTTAGTTTTGCGAGTAAATCTTGGGTTTCTGACAACATTTAAAATTAAATTATACAGATATATAGTGAAATTTGTTTAACGCTGATTATACATTATCCATAGAAAATATAAATGGTGTAAGAATGTGAGGTTGCCCTCGGAATAAGTGGATAAATATAATTGAGTATAAATGCGTGAAAGAAAAGTTGTGAGCAAACAGAATAGAAGAACATGTATGAAGAATTTAATGAATTTGAATGAAACAGTAGGGCTGTTAAAACTCATTCGTTTAACCGGTTATCACGGTTTTAAAAATACGACTAATCGGCTAACCGGTTATTGTACAACGGTTAACCGGTTAATCGTATAGTAGTCGGTTAACCGGTTTTTCAGGTAACCGTTATTTCTGTAACCGGTTAACGATATTGACAGCCTTAGTTGAAAATATATATATATATATATATATATATATATATATATATATATATATATATATATATATATACACTTGAAAATCTTTCGCTTTTCAACTGACTGTCAATAACCGTCGATATCGTTAACCGGTTAACCGGTTACAGAAATAACGGTTATATGAAAAACCGGTCAACCGATTACTATACGATTAATCGGTTAACCGTTGTAAAATAACCAGTTAACCGATTAGTTGTATTTTTAAAACCGTGATAACCGGTTAAACGAGTTTTAACAGACGGTTATTGACAGCCTTAGTTGAAAAGCGAAAGATTTTCAAGTATATATAATATATATATATATATATATATATATATATATATATATATATATAAAATATATATATATATATATATATATATATATATATAATATATATACATATATACATATATAGATATATACATATACATATATATATATATATATATATATATATATATATATATATATATATATATATGTATATATGTCTATATATATTTAAATTTTAAACAAAAATGCCCATTTCCACTCAGAGGGTAAATTATTACAAAATATATATTCAGTATCTGAAATATTTTTGATAACATAGTAGAAAATTGGTTTCTAAAAGTATGTCTATCGAAAATCAGATATGTATCACGGTAGAGATCTTAGCCGTAGGACCAATGCCTATGCGATTAGTTAAACATTTCCTATATTGACAATAATAACGATATCACGGTTAACAACCTAATAACAACAACTCGAACGGTTTAGTGAGTGAGTATATTTCGAAAGTGGATCGCAGTGGTACGTACGTATGCATAATGTTGTCGAAATCATTGTAGCGTGTCATTGTTGCTGGTCTTTATTACATGTTTTAAGTTACAAGCATTTACCTATGTATATGGATTGCGGCGTTGACCGTTAGGTATTTTTATATTTGTAACCAATTCAAAGTATCTGTAATTATACATGTTGCTGCCACATTCGTAATACGAAATAGAGCAACACACAAACATATATGTATACATGTACAGTTGAGCTACAATCTGAATATATTTTATTTTTTTTGTTTGGATAATTTGTATCTTGTATTAGTAAATTGATTTCTAATGTTCGCAAACATTCAATTAATCATAAATGCGAAAATGTATTAGGTACTAGTTGTGCTAGATATTTGTCATACTTTATCTTTTGTTCCAATGGATTATTTAATTATTATCCTCTAGATAAAAATTAACAAGATCAAAACTAGCATTTCCTTTGTTAATTTCTTGTTTATTTTAACTAGAGGATAAGCGATAACTGGTCCTAAGTAATATACTTTATTGCGCTGTTGAATAAAATCAATGTCTGTATTAAATACCATTTCGTATAAAAGATGTTAGTGAAAAACAATATGTATGCGAATTACGTGCGGTTACATCTAGTTACGCATTGAATGGAGCCTTGTGGGAATCCAACACCGCCGTTTCCTTAATTACGCGTGTTGTTCAGTTGCCATTTTAGGTAGAAAAAGGCGCTTGCTTACACGTACGGGAATTTCTGAACATTGCTCCGATAAAACAACTACAAGGCCACGAAATACCTATTGGCCGCAGTGCTCTTTTACCACCAGTCAATTAACTAAACAGACTATCATTCTCTTAAGAAATTTATGTATGTTCTATATGCAACTGGGAAACATAAAAAATACTACGTCATTTCTACAGACACTGTAGGTAATAAGCAGTTATTGGCTAGAGATAAAAATGTTAAAAAATACTGGGTGAATAAACATTGAAAATGCCAGAAAATCCTCCTAAATGTCTTTAATGTAGAAGTAATTTACGAAGTAATGTGTGGCCGATGAATAATTTAAATTGGTTAGAGAACCCGTAAGGAAACACGTTTCAATCGTTTAATCCACGACATCTCTTAATCCGAGCGATGGTATCTTTTCGACGTTTACTGTTGACTGTTTTCTGTAACGTGTATCGTAAAAGAGCACACTTTGATCGGCTTAAATCGAATCGTCCTCTTCCATCTCTATATACGTCGCGTTTCTTTGCTTCTTTGTGCGCAGCGACCGGTACGAGAGCGCAACTCTGTTATAGTGTATTCGTTCAGTAACATCGTGACATCTCTGGTCTCTGATCACTTGGCCTGATAATCAGTGGTAATTCGTATTGGCTGCTCCGATAACTTTACGACTTGTTTTGGTCAATGAGTCGTTTTTGGTTTTTTACTTTTGCTTTTACGTTTTTTGTTCAGCGTTTTCTATAGCTGCTACTGTAATCTGTTTCGTACGTTTTATGGACTTTTCAATGTGTCGGAAAAGCTTAAGACTTTGACAGATAAGATTACTGCTATTTATTGAGAATTACATTGGCAAAATGTTTCCATTCGAAGTGTATAAATTGGTTGAGATTACTCTGGCAATAGTCCTATTTAGCGATCGTATTTTGTCATTTTGATTACATGTTTATTAGTTACATAGGCAACTTTGGAAATAAACATTTTTTTGCAAATAAAACATCTGACTTTCGGAAATTTGATTAGATTAAAACTCTTCATCAAACAATATGCAGAGTGTTAAACAACATAGTAAGTAGATACTTAAAGGTCAGAAAATCCACCCAACAATCAATTTACAACATCTGCTTTTATCCAATATGAATAAACCTACTTATATCCAATTTACTATTTCATCAAAAGACGAAAAACAATTATATCGTATCCGTTCACACACGTTTTATTCCTAAGTAACGTTACGGTTACCGAAAACCGAGGCCTATTTGAATTAATGGAACCGAAATTATAACCTGTCAATCGTTAAAGCAAACAAAAATTAACTACGCAAAATAATGTACACGGCATACTAGATAATTATAGTGGATTCTACTGAATAAAACGCGCCGTCATTGTCCATTTAGACAGACGTTGAGTCGTCTAAAAATCTTAACTGAAAAATGCTTAAAGTATGCGTCAGCGGTACGCATGCGCAATAATTGAAGTATCGTTACGTGCGTATTGTTTGCAAGTGACCCGGGCAGGGGCATATCGTGTTGTTAATCCTGCTTGTAATTTTATATAAGATGTATATGTCTCTTAAAGTGTGGTTAATATATGATATGATGTCAAATGATTGATTGTTAAAAAGAAGAAGTGCACAATGACTTGCCGATTGGGTTAATGTGCGGCGCTAGTATCATTGTCAAGTTCATTGCAGAGACGGACTTTATTTACTAGTAGATTTAATATCTTCATCATTTCACATCTTTATCCTAAATGAGCCCAGTTAGTCTTTAAATGAATAAAACTTAATCCTAAAGAATCGTTTTATTTCGTCAAATGCACGGGTCAAAACGCATAGACGTATATGGCAGTTGATATCTTACATTGCTTACTATAACTTTGTTGGTTTAATTTTTACTTTGATCATTTTAATTATAGTACAAATATTATTTATTTATATACTCGTATGTATGCAGATATTCACCATGTTGAACTTTAGTCATGCTGAAGAGCTTTGAGCCAATTACATATAATTTTATTTTAAATAATTAAGTCAAAGTAAAAATATTTTATACAAATATCTGCATATACGGTCCTGGTAAAGATTGATCATGGCTTGGTATTGTGTAGATTGTATCGATGTCTGATTGTAAGTTCTTCAAATGTATACATATACGTATGTGTGCGTGTGTATATGTGTGCGTGTATATGTGTGCGTGTATGTATGTATGTATGTATGTATGTATGTATGTATGTATGTATGTATGTATGTATGTATGTATGTATGTATGTATGTATGTATGTATGTATGTATGTATGTATGTATGTATGTATGTATGTATGTATGTATGTATGTATGTATGTATGTATGTATGTATGTATGTATGTATGTATGTATGTATGTATGTATGTATGTATGTATGTATGTATGTATGTATGTATGTATGTATGTATGTATGTATGTATGTATGTATGTATGTATGTATGTATGTATGTATGTATGTATGTATGTATGTATGTATGTATGTATGTATGTATGTATGTATGTATGTATGTATGTATGTATGTATGTATGTATGTATGTATGTATGTATGTATGTATGTATGTATGTATGTATGTATGTATGTATGAATGTATGTATGTATGTATGTATGTATGTATGTATGTATGTATGTATGTATGTATGTATGTATGTATGTATGTATGTATGTATGTATGTATGTAATGTATGTATGTATGTATGTATTTATTTACCTGCGTTATTGCGTGTATGTAAGTATGTTTGTATGCATGTATGTATATTGCTTGCATACATACATATAAAAAAAAGCACAGAAATACATAGATGTGTGTACGCATGTATGTGTGCATATGTATACAGATATGTTCCATGTGGAAATCATTGAGCCGGGTAGTTAAATCTATACACGTAATTAACATTTTTATCTGACAATTGTTGAAGGCATGCTGATTGTGAGTTGTCCGTTCTCACAAGCCGTCTCGCGGTTATCAAGACGAAGGGCTGATTCCTTTCAGACACTTATCTTGACGTGTTTCATTATCATCACACATTTTCGATATCTCTATGTATGTATGCATGTATGTGTTACGCATTCTTCTCTTCGGTAGACGCGGGTCAGGTGAAGTCGGCACCGGACAAACAGAACTTTTTAAATATCGTATTTAAAAGTGTATCAGGTGATAGCATCTGTATTTGTGATTTAGCGTCACTGATAGCAGTGACATTTTAAATGAGTTTTGTTATCAATTGTATTCCAACTACTAGTTACTTTACATCTACTGAGCATCAATTTTTTCTGATGATGCTTTTAAAATATTCAACCATTCTGCATTTTTTTTTCTTCTTGAAATTAAACGTTTAAAATTGAATCAAATTGAATAACCGATGTTTTTTATCTTCTGGAGATTGTAGCCACATGCGATATTACCTTTTTTTTTAAACGAACTTTAATTTGAAGTTACATAAATGCAGCAAAATGTCAGAAAACATGATTGATACCGAAATAATAATTCTTGTAAACAGAAGCAAGTCATGAAATGGACCTATTGTCACACTTCCCTCCTCTATTTACTTTGCATTTGGTAGCTGGCGTCGGTAAACAAGTAAACGCAAGTAATCTAACGCCAAGATCCATCAGTGCATTCTAGCAGCGAAAAATGGAGCCATATACCGTAACGCAAAGAGGGAGTGAATTGATACACACAACCAAGGGTGAATTTATCGGTTCTAATTGAGTTGTTTATATCACACCCAACCAGCCCCAGATATAATTGTTATTAATATAGTTAACCACCATTCGCTACCAAATGCGCAAGGGTTCTTGGTGACATATAGCAAAGGGAACGTTTCTTATTATTGTGTTAACCAAGATGCCAGCTTTGATAAACATCGTCTAGTTAGTAACACATTCTTGGAGAGCAGAGGGTGATAATAGATATGTTGGTTGCTTTTGTAATATGTGTTCGTACATTTGGGAAATACCAAGTAATAATTAAATATACGCTGTGATAGATTCGGCCACTCAAAATAATGTACTTCCTATTACATTATTTATTACACTATAACAACATTGCCATTTGTCAAGAATTTTATTTCATATACCTATAGTAATACAGTATACTTTATTTAAAGTCTTATCTTTCATTTATTAATACGCTCCAAAATTAACTCTTCCAGAATCTGTTAACCGTGTATTAATTAGTAGTCAAAATAAATTAGGATTAACAAGTAAACTAGAAGAGAAGTGTGTTAGTAAAGTTTTCAGTTGAATTGGTGTTTGAGGAGAGATTGTGCAATTGAAATATTAGTTGAAAAGCAATAATGGGCTAGGCGAAGTTTGTAAAATTTGGTCAAGAAAGAGAATGATGGCAGAGGCCATTACAAGGATGTTCGCATAGATATCGGTTAGCCGCAACGCTCAACCACACTTCCATGGATATTAGGCTAATTTAAACACGAAATGTGTTAATTACTAGGAGTTATGATAGCGAGCCAACGCGCCAGTTTCACGCAATCTGGTTGCCAGTGGCTGGCATTGGATACTGGCACTGGCTCCGAGGACGACCATCGTTAGAGTTCAGGGTAATTGTGGTCTAATTGTGCGTTGATGCGGGTACTTCCTAGAATGACCACGGGCTAAACTTTAATGTAGTTCCGTATGCTGCTGCAGACGACGGAAACTACATACATATGTGTTTGTATTTGTATGTGTTTGTAATAATAATACTATCGTTCCATCTCACTTCACTGCACTCGTTGTAACCACCACATATGATGCGAAAAGGAAACTATAGATGTAACAATCAGTGGATATCATTCCCATACAATTGGGGAATATTGCCATTTACATTGTTACTAGTTTTATCAGATTGAATCTGTTGTGTAAAGCGTTTAATGAATTTTATCAAATTGTTGTTCTATTTAATAAAACATTCGCAAGAACCAACTCAGATCATCTTAAAATTAAATTAAACTTTACTTTAAAAATATGAATATTATGACTAACTCCGAGATAATAATGTTATTGTTTCATTAAATATGATAGACTAGATTGCCAGATATATCTTCGCCAATTTATATTTTTATAAGATCTATATTATTCGATGATAGATATTTCATTTAAAAAAAGTCTGTTTATGATTTTCTGATGTAAAATCCACCTACTATAAGTTCTATAGTAAACACACATGCAAATAATGTTGGTGGGTAGGTTTTGTTTGCCTCGAGCGATTACGCAGCCGGCTTTGCGGAATGCATAATACTTGTACTAGCCGCAATTATAACTAATGCAATGATGTTCGCTTTCAAGCTCCTTAAAAAATGATCACGCACTCGTTAAAACGAATTAGAAGTGACCATTTTGTAGTTGCACATAGTTTCATTAAGCTATGATGAAAGTTGAAGTAAGCAGTTGATTTACATTATGTCAACATGTACTTTTAACATTTATCATAAATTACTTTACATATACAAGCCAGTGACTATAAATATATTATTATATTGTCATTTGAATCACTTGAGTTTTTGGGTACAGTTTCTGTTTAATAAGAAATCATCAAACTATTAACAAAAACATTATAGAATAAAGAAATTAATGTTGAAATATAAATTTTTAAAAATTATAAGATTAATAAAGCACCACATATAAAAAACTGTAATGAATTGTTTCCTTGCGTTTTCAAGTTCCTCAGTTTTTGTTTTATTTACTTTTGTGACAATTCACTTTTCCTTTATTAATCATGGCGCAAGACCACATTCTCCAATTTACGCTGTTAGTTTCAATTAATTACGAGATTATTAAATGTGATACGAGATTGTTGTTAGGTTAAAAGTTAACTAATAAATTGGAGTTTGGACTTTTCATTTATAAGCGCAACTTCAGGAAATAGTTAATATATATATATATATATATATATATATATATATATATATATATATATATATATATATATATATATATATATATATCGTATATATAGACATTTCTTGAATTCTAAAAATACATGATGGTATGTGTCATTGGCTAATAAACAACTGTGACATATTTAAAATTGTGTCATTTCCGTCAATAACAGTATGAAGAGGAGGATAGATGATGGGAAGAAATGTTTTCGTGAAAACCTATATTGATCTACAAATCTTAAATAAATTGGAAAATAAATGCTGAAGTAGTAAAATTGAAAAAAAAAAAATATAGATTATCTTCTGGAAAGTAAATTTCAAAATATCAATTCTATATACAAGATAAATATTTCTTATTTTATATGGAATAGTATAACATTAAATGCATTGGTTCAGTTTCATTTCAGAAATATAAATTCAATTGTTTTTGTTATTCATATTTTCATTATATCACTACTATCGCAATTTCATCCCTAGGGAAATTGTTTCCTAACCAGAAACAGAGATGTCAGCATTGTGTATCGAGCACCAAGCGGTAGGTATATGCAATATCTATATATGTAACTTATTCTACAATTTATACAACTGGCTTTGATCTGAAAATCTAATTTAATTTCAGTCAATATGTTCGTTTCAAACGAATTTCTTTGTTATATTTAGATGTATCACGATATACAATGACGTAATACATTTATCCCTAATTTACGAGCTGTGTCAATATATTTAAGAATTCCTTTTAACATATTACTTATATCAATATTTTTTATGTATTTTTGAAAAAGTGTGCTTTATGGTATTGCAAAAATGATGTTTAATCGCATTCGATATTTGAAATTGTAACTAACAAAGCAGAGTCAAAGCAAAACCAATGGATTGTTTGAAACCAAAGACGTCTGCGTACTTCATCATCTCGCATCTGCTTTTCTTGATGGGAGGCGCGACGTACTGTGGCAAACGCCACTGTCATCCCTCCCAAGAAACCCCGTAGGATACCGCAACAACAGTATTGTATAACACGACAGGGGTACCAATCCCCAATACAC
This sequence comes from Nebria ingens riversi, assembly GCA_018344505.1. Lineage (NCBI taxonomy): Eukaryota > Metazoa > Arthropoda > Insecta > Coleoptera > Carabidae > Nebria > Nebria ingens. Next base: position 86,818 of record JADQWA010000935.1, on the reverse strand, counting down.
ATGAAAATTGTCTGTGTGTATGTGTACTCGGATAATTTATTACGATCTTTATCTGGAGTAAATTTAAAGAATTCTGTTGGGTTTGTGTAAATAATACCTCACACAGTAGTAGTTTTGTCTGTTTGTTTATTTGTTGCTGTGGTGGTAGGCCTGCTATTGAGGAGTCCGTGAGTGTGATGGATGAGTTTGATACAGTTGACACCACTGTGGGATTTAAGTAGTGAAAATCTCCAAAGTACACATGTTCACTTAACAGATGTATGTTTGTTGTACGATTAACTGCTTGTACCAGATATAAGTGGATTTGGAGACGGTTATTACGCTCTTTTATGTTTAGAAATAAATATATCTTTAAAATAAATATACTCCTTGGCATTTCTATTTATTTCAACATTCTCGGTGATATTTTCTAAAATTACTTTACTGTAGAATCCTTTTTATAGACATAAATCTGAACCAACATCATTAACGATTCTTCTATATTACATCACCCTATTTTTTGCTAAAAATTACTGTACTGAATCGTGTGTCAGATAATAATAACTAGATATATATATATATTCATAGTACATACATACATACATATATAAACTATATATTTAGAAATACAGAAAAATAAATCTATTTATTCAGACACAAAAAAAATTTAGGAGTCCGCCTCTTGAAACTATCAATACCGTTCTCATTCTCCTTCTTTGATTCTTCCTTCCAGAAAATGCAGGTAGCATCGTCGCATAATGACGGTTAACCGAAGAAATATTTTCAAACATTGCCATTCTTTTGTATACGATAAATGTCATCGGTTCGTGTATTTTTCAAAACTAAACGATAAATTTTAAACTTCTTGGCTTGAATAGCAAGGACAATGCAAAACAAAAATTCGGTCTCAATGGAATCAAGTAGGCGTGACACATGGTCTACTAGATTTGAATGCCATATTACGAATGCAACCGCAATGACAAAAACAGCTCGTAATTTATATCATTATTGTCGTAATTGTCTATTTCAACAATTCTATATTTCTCCTTCATATATAGATTCAAAATTATACTTTTTTTGATCGCCGTTTTTACAATAAGATGAACTTAAGTAACATATTTCATTAAAAATTGTAAAAAGAAATACATTTTTAAAACAAATTAAGCATTATTTTTTTGTATGTAATGTAATGAGATCTTTTTTTAATAAATCTGTACAGAAACCAACATGTTTATATAGATCCTAGAAAATAAAAAAAATCTATTTCTTTTTTCGAATTGACATTTTTTTCTCTCAAATATCAGGTACCTAAAATACCCGTCCTAATTATGGGTGCATTCTATTATTTACTTATTTATTTGTGTAATGTCATAGAAATTCTAACTAGCACCCGTTGAACTAGAAAAAGAATGGATAGAACACTAAGCAATGGTAATCGAAGATATTTTGTTAAACAATGAACAGACATTTTCGTCAACCGAATACTTTTGAAAGACCCACATCGCTACAAGCGGGCGGGCTGAACGCGACCATTGGCAGTTGCACCATCATTACAAATAAACACGATGTCATCTGCCATCGTGGAATTTGAAACCCTCTAGACTACACGGTGACATGACAAAAAAAAAACATTCAACCTCTCACTAGTACTACGTCCGACTAAATGTGACAAGGCAGAAATAAAAATATATTTACGTTTCACTTTCGTATACGAAGTAAAACAGGATATAATGGCAATAGAATGACCAATATCTAATTTGTTCATGACAGAAAATTGCCAAAATTATTAGCTCGAAAGTTTTACCAAAATTACCTTCCTAATCTGGGATTTCACCCTTTTCTGACTGAATGTAAGAAAATAATCCACATTTCACAAAGAGCCAATAACGTATAGCAATTTTTTGCGTAAGATTGAATCCAAATAAGAAAAATAAAAGTTTTAATCGCTTCTTTTGTTGGCAAATAAAAGGATTCAATAGACTCGGTCGGAAAGATGTCATACGAAGTTTTTTAAGTTGGTAATCTAGTGGTTACCTGCACCATCCGAAAACGCTCAAAACCGCAATCTTTCTTTAGTTGTTACACCTGGAGTGCCCGTATATTGCATCATGGACCAACAATAGAAAATTTAAGGATTAATTTGGGGTACCCACAATACAGTTGACATTCGTATTAAGCCTAACCCTATTCGTGGTTTAAAATTGCTAGTCCCTTTTTCATTGCGGTTAACTTTAAAGAAATAAACAATTTTCGAAGCTAGCTATTATTGTTTAGTAATATTTTTATAATTTACTATATTACAATAGATATTATTTTTTTTAAATAAAAAATAACATTTTTCAGACTGAAAGGGTTAAAACAGTTAAAACTGAAACAGAGCGTACGAAATTCAATTCGAAAAACGGAATAACTACTCAAATATGACACCTAATAACGTGAAAAAATTCTTTTGTGACCACGTGTGGTGTTTCTGTCATCGCAAAAGCCGATGTCTGAAGGGTCATTGGCTGACAGTGCCGCAGCAACATTTAATTTATGCGTATTTTGACCAATCACAAGGCTGGTGATAATTACTTACGTCGCAGGTGGGAAGACACAGCGTTAATGACTCATTTAACATTGGAATATATTACATGGTTTTTGACTACGAGGCGGACAGACATGTTTATTTAAAACACATTAGTTCAAGAACTAATTCGACGTACTGGGAAAAAAAACCATTGTTTTTCTTTAATTCTATTCCAAAACACACTTGAATTCCTAGAAATGTAAGCGAAACACAAGATAATAAAATAAATACAATACAAGCAAATATCATGTTTCTATATAACGGACTTTATTTTACAACCGTACAACTGAGCAATGTCGTCTTATGTTTAAGTATTCTAGTATTCGTTGTATACACAATGTATCACCTAAATATATTTAAATTATTTATTTTCTATGCGAAATATGAATTTAAAAAAGTATTTTATTGTGACCTACTTTATGTAAAATTATTTTGTAATTTAGGTACATTAAAAAAAATAGATAGCATTTTTGATAAAGTAATTAAAATCTACTCACTACTGAAAATAACAAAAAAATAAATTTAAGTTTCTTTCTAGGATAAAAAATTATATATTCGTCAGTTTGTGTTTTAGTTAACGTGTGAAAATTAGGGGTACTTCATTTAGTTCTCACACCAATTATGAATATGTTTATATGTGAATAGCCTTTCACAAATTAAGCCCAAAATATATTTTCTGTTATAAATTATAATATGTTCTTGTATCAAATAAAAGAATTTGAAAGATTATTACAGTTTATAACATTGGATGGGAAATTCAATAATAAACATAGTGAGGTTTATATCCAAATATTATATATTATATTTAGAATAAGAACACATCGAAATTGATTTAAGACCACGCAACCGGGTCGTTCTGTTAATTTAGAGAACACATTATAAAAATGTATACTAATAGGTTTAATAAAGGTGTATATGAACAAAAACATCTCGTATAATCTGAGGTTATGCCTAATAGGTAACCATAGCTTTATCCGCTTGAAAATAGATATTTTCATAAAATTGAATTGCCAAACTAAGTTAATTTTGAGTCAAGTAAAATTTACTCAGAGTAGGTGCCTTTAACGTTGCCAGAATGGCCTTGGGCGAGAATCTAATAATAACTAACGATGCAAATGTTATCATGTAACAAGCAATTAGTTAATATAAGCAATTAAAACAGGGCTGTACCATATTATATCTTGTGCCCTTAAGACGTCTGAAATATTAACTATATTTAACACCCCCGAGTTTCAAACTTGTGATGTAATGAACGATAGTGCATTTATACTTGAAATTGAAACTAGTTTCAAATAAAACAGATCACTTGATTAAGTGCGCGTTAAAAATTATTGTATCGTTATTTTGCATTTCTGAGCGCACAAGTTTACATAAATTACAGTTTCGTAAGAAATTTTTGTTATTGTAATTAGAGGTTTAGTATTTTACAACTCTAGACGAGAAAGAAATATAACTGATGTTGGTGAAACTGGTCATTAGCATGACTATGTATCGGGAAGTAACAAAAGTTTATCAAGAACAGCTACCTTAATAATGATGAAGTAACTATGTAACTAGTGACATGTAATCTAAGGTAATAATTAGGTGTCATATCTTGTGTGTGTGTGTGTGTGTGTGCGAATTGTTAGAGGCCTAAGGTGATTATTTCTTAGTAAAGTATAACTGCTTTATATTCCGTTAGGATAATAACACAAAATTACGCATTTCATTCAAAGTAAACAACTTAACTTACTTTTATCTTTAATAATTACAGTAGGCATACAATCGACAAAAAATTATGCAAACAAAAATAAAAACATTCTTATTTGAGTATTATGTCTAAATGGTTCCAAAACTGAATATTTGGCCAAAAACAGTTTTGAAAATTAATATACCTAAGTATATAATGTGAGAGATGATGTGTCGAGCCGATTAATCAAATGAATTTCTATGCCTTTCATTATCTGTCATCATTAACTTTTATAATTGCAGTATCGAAATATGCTCGATGCATCCATTCCATATAATGCAATGCAATGGCATGCAATGCACCAGTCGCCAAATGTGAATTAGATTTCCACGTTCGTTTTTGCTATGCGCCATTGCATTTACTTGCAATATACATCTATCATATATAAATTGTTGTATAATTATTATGTATTAAAAACAAATATATTTACAATCTTAATTTGATATCTAAAAGGGCCTATATGAGTCTTTTCGCATTATTATAATTGATTACGGAATGTGTTTTTAAGATAAAGTAAACTGCACGGATATATATATATATATATATATATAGTATATGATGATACAGTATAAATTAGTATTTTATACAGTTCAATACACTCATGATGTCATAACTAATAAAAGGTTAAACTCTTGTACGTTTAATACAATATGTTGATATGAAGACGACGTGTAACATCCATAATATGTTGAAGCAACCGATGGATGGCTTTGTGATCGTCAGCAAACGCGTCATACAGTCATGCTTGATATCATGCAAAGCGAGAATAATTCTGAGCTGAACAAGAACGTGTATCCTTTATTTTTCCTGATATCCCGGCCGCCTTGATACGCCTGTCAAGACTGTCCAACAATCTGACACGAAATACACCACACTATCTTAAACCCTTTTGCGTTTAGGCACACGGTTGACTTCATTGCATTTCAGTATTTTAAAACGCGTGAATAATTTTATCTGATTTCTCGAATTATAAACTGACCATCCGAAAGCCGACAGTCTAAGAATTCAATCACGTGTTTCGTATGCGAGGTTTTAATTGTGTGATATTGAGTACAACGAATGAACGAACGAACGAACAAACGCATGTTCCTCGAATGAATGCTGGAAGGAATCTGATGTCTCCTGTTTGTACAAACGTGTTTGAATACATTTCGTGTGATGTCAATCATATTGAAATGCTTGTGCTTTATAAGTTGCGTTTAAAAGACGTTTATGCTGCTTTTATTCATGTGAAGCGTAACATGTGTTCGTTTTATAAACAGGACAAATTTATTCCCATTATTTTTCCATACCTACATGTTCTTTTTGTCTGTCAAATGAGAATGATAGAAATTCTCTTTTCTTGGCAACTTTCATTTAATTTTAATTTTATTTTGATTCATTTCTTTTAAAACACTATTTCGTCCATTCCCTTTGCAAGCATATATTACCGGTTAATGAGTACATATCTATTATTTCATACATAAATCATAATATCTTCTTCATTTAAAATTTAAAAAATAAATATATACCTTGTAGTTGCTTTGGTATATCCAATTAGGATTGAAACACGTTATTAATTAATTTTCATTATGTTTTATCATTTATTCTTTATCCCTCCATTCCCTCCGAGCGTTAAAATTCCTTTGTTACTTTTTCATTATTTATTTTGCTACCCCTATGGCCAAAAATATATGTGACTCACATCTGTATTACATTTTAAAAAAAATATAATAAATGATACAACATAAATAACAAAAAAAAATGTTTATTTTGTTGATAATAGCTTAGCCTAGATTGGAATCCTTTAGCATTGCGAACAGGTAACAAGGTTGAATGAAAATATAATTTAAAAAAAAAATTTAACATAATGTTATGTTTGTGGATGCGTAACATCTGGAACAAAAGAGATGCTTATTTATAGCAATCTTGACTGTAAATAAGGACAATTGCTAAGGTACTTTGTTTCTATAAATTCCGTTTGAAATTCAGACAAATTCGGCATCATCATTCAACGAAATTGCTCATCTGTACATTTGGGGGATCTTATCTATTCAATGGACATTCAAAGGATAAAACTAATGACCATTCATTTACCTCAATTTCGGAAATGGACCCATCCAAATTGAAATAACAGTCGTTATCAAGGTCACGTATTCATGTCATTTACAAAAGGAAGCCATCTCTTTTTCTGCGTGAACACACATATGTACACTCTAAACTGTGTTTCGGAATATAATATTGTTTCTTGTTTGATTTTCTATATTACCTACATCAATTCTGGAGCAACATGTTTTATAGACTATATTTCTGGATAATGTGAACCTACGTTAGTTGTAGTATATAATATTATAAAATACTTATTCTCTAAGTCTGTTTGTATAAAAATGTGAAATTATATAGATTATCGTGCGAAGATAAAGAATCAGAATGCTTAAGTGTGTACAGAGATTGTATTTAGAAGTAAGCAGGGATAAATCACGCACATAGAAAGTCTTTACTCCTCATATGATGGAAAGCTAATTTTTAATATGATAGGTCATTAATGATAAAATTTGGTTTTAAAAACGAACAACATACATACATCCGTGTAAAATTATTTGAGTTATATAAGTACATTTGTGGAATTTTGAACAAATGATAACTTTATTTCGAAAATAAAACACGACCGAACACTTAAGCTCCTCTTGTACTATGTATGGCGAGTTAAAAATACATATATTGAATAAAAAACGACATCAACTTTCAAAGTAAAATTTATTATCCATCATTGTATGATACCTTTATTTTTTTACAGTGTAGCAACAATTGCGTGAATCGCAATGTCAAGAGTTTACATCAATCAGCTCTTCGCGACAATGCTAGACTTTATTACAATTGACACATGTAATAAATGACTGGTGGATCTGATAAGATACTTGTGTGCCCGCATCCAGCCTCTACCACCACAGTCACTACGTAATGATTAACTTATTTTTGGTTTTGGGAAACTTATCTCTGATCTGATGGTGTCTCAGCCTATCCTATTCGAACCTGCATGCTTCAGTAGCATTCCCTATCCCTGTCGCACCATAGAATTATTGTCATTGTGATTTTTCTGTGATCATATCTTACTCCATGGTGACCAAAGTAATTTCGCTTAATCAAACCAGAATTATATAATTTGTATGGAGATATCTCTGAATAATATCTACATTATTGCGTTTAATGTATTTTTATCTTAATTTTTTCTTTTGTTGTTGCCTTATTATTATTCAGATAGGTTCATTTTAGTCTGATGAGGCTCATATTTTGTTGTGTACAAGATAAGTAGTTCTTTATTAGTTTTTTTCAAATGCTTTCAGTTGCAAATGATTTTCATAAATTGAGCTTATATATCTTATGCAAGGATTAAAGTTTTTTTTATATATTTTTAATCAAAACTACTACTTTATAATTTAAAATTGTTATAAGAAATTATACTTATAAAATTTTTACAATGCCAATGCAATTTTACTAGAATAATTAGTTTTGAACTTGGGATATTAAAACTTCATTATAAAATCTATAAAAATAACAATTAAGTGTTACTATATCGAAAGAGTTAAATAATTTGTTTAACTGGTTAGTCACATGTTTGATATAAAGGCCATAGAAAATTGTGTATTATATTGGTTTCATTTACAAATAATCTTGTTAATATAAATGAAAATAAAAGCTTCGTTGTTTGAAAACAATATAAAGTTAATACGATTAAATTCAATTTATCTGTCAGGTACATGAAACAATTTCCATTATATGCATTTTTAAAATATCGTTGCGACTAAAACGAATAAATACCTACACCCGTTACAGTATTCATTGCTAGTTATTGTAATTTTTCATTATTCCTTTAATTTATTCCTCGGTGAAAATAGACACGTAAATAATCGAGTTAACAAAAATCAATTATTTACAGTTGATTTAAATTTTAATTTGATTTGAATACATTCCGAAACTATCAAATCGGTTATATATATACTATACAATAGTATTGATATTTAATTAATATAGTGGGTCATTTGAAAAAAAGTGCAATATATAAAATCAATTAAAAATTGGTAAGGTCACAAAAAAAGTAGCGGTAACGCTATACAAAAAAAATCTAGAAAATATGTAAAAAAATATAAAATGATATAAAATTATAAACCAAATACGATTTGATTAAAAGTTGTAATTGTAAATTGGTATTATGCACTTTTAGCAACATTTATTTTATGAATTTATCAATATGTTATTAAAAATTATTCTTACATCGAAACTATGCCAATTTTCTTTTCCGGACTGTCTTAAATATCAAAAAGATAATTATTCATCTATTGAATAATTTATTCATATCAATCATAATTTGAAAAAACAGAACAAAATAGCTGTCATTCGAGATGCAATAAGTAACACGTGTACATCTACAGAACATAGTTAAGACATCTGTATAATGACAAATTATTAATTCTGAGAGAATGACCTTGAACTGTGGCCGTGTGCGATTATAGTAATAAATGACAAGCTAAACGAGGCAAGTCTTTAATATAAAGATTTAAAAAATTGGCCTGTGAAACTATAAAAAGAATTTATTTACATATATGAAAGGTATAACGCGTACACGTATGGCTTCACATAAATTCAGCTTTGTGTTAAATAAATGTTTGAAGGTTTGACGTTATAAACAGTAGCGTAGGTTGTGGGGCTTTACAAAAAAAAATAGCCAGGGGTTAATCTACCACACGTTTAGAGTTTTAGAAAAGCCATACAAGATTCGTTTTGAACTTAAAAAATTATTCGTTTCTGGTAGAATTTTGTTTTACAAACAAACATAACATTACTTACATTATTAATTAATATCGATAAAAAAATACAATTTATATTTTGATACTAAAATAGCTCTCTAGTCTCTAGTTTGTATATTTGTGTACAGCTGATATGGATGAAATGTGTCGTAGATTTTATCGGATTAAAAAATGAAGAATATTTGAATTTGCCTATCCAAAATATTGGAGCCGCGTACATATCTCCTGTCAAATTAAAATCACAACATTTCAAAATCCCAAAACCATAATATATCAAAATTCCAATCAGCTAATACCACGACGGTATATATTATATCGACTAGTTTTGTTTAAGGTATAAATTAGGCTCAAGTAAGGTTTGGGTCAGTTTCATATTTAGTATTGGTTAGATTTATAGTTAAGGTTGATGTTTTGCTAGTTACGGATATATTTTGAATAATGGTCTGTAATTCTGTAATATGAATCTGTGAAATTTTAAAAGAGTAACAGTTTCGATGCATTTAGTAAATAAAATACATTTTACAATTTAATTATGATGAAACGGTTTATAATATTTATAGGTTCTTCTTACGAAATTACAGTGTGTAAATGAAGCCGTAACTTTGTTAAGAATCGAGCGATTAGTTTAGTTATATAAATAAAATAGTAAAAATCTAAGAAATATCTAAAGTGCGCCACCACTGTCTAGTTAAACATATTTAGAAATGTCTTACAAAGCAGCAGCTCTTCGAATCGTATCTGTTAGACATTAATAGAAGATTAAACATTCCTGTATATATTGTAGTATACGCATGGACATTACATGCGTTGAGGATGACATGGGACATACGTACATACATGTTCGTGTACGTGTTCGTTCACCAAACGTTATAACAAGACGACCATTGCGGCCATTACACAAACGATATTGATTAGTTTGACAGTTGTACGTATGATTTATAGAGCTCCCAGTGGGCTGCTAATAATAAACATTATATGAGCGCTACAAGACATCTCATATGTTGTTATATTATGTATATATATATATATATATATAGGTGTATACATATAAGTATGAGCGCTGTGTTCACGTGTGAATGAGAGAAAATGTTTGATTGTATGTGAACTCATCAGCTTCTGTGGCTTTTTTTGTTTCACAAAACTAATCAATGATGAAGAAAATATGTGGTTAATCTGAACACCTGTCAAATAGAAAATAATTTTCAATTTCGGTCTAGTTAGTAATATATTTGATGGAGATTAAATCAACCAAATTGTATCAGAAGCTTTTTCATTTGTGGTTAATGTCGTAAAAAAAATGAATAGCCTGAATTTATAAATTATATATTGAATCAGAATAAAATTATTATAAAACTATACTTAATCAAGTAGCATTAGAGATTAACCGAATGTTGTAAATCTAAAATAGACTATGTTTACTAATAAATGTATTGATTCTTATCTGGATTAATCTTAAGTCAGAGAATGTAATATCACAGATTCGTATGATGCAATAGATATAAACCAATACATATGCAATAGAAACTCGATCACACGAAGTATAATACAATCTAGTTTAATACAATGTGCTTTATGTGTGTTTCTAGTATAACGTCGTATTCCTTCGAGTATAAACAATCCATCTGATAAAGTTGAATTATATGCAAACCATCTAGGGAATAATGCTACCCTAAAATTTGATCTAGGTTAATTTGAATGCATTGTATTTTATCGACGAAAAACGTAAAGTTAGAGATCTAGATGGCGTGTATGGATTAGTTTATAAATTACGTCATAATAAATATAATAATAAATGTCTTTATATAAAAGACAATATTTAACTATTACCTACGTATGTATGTAGGTATATAATAAATATAAAAACATGTATAAGTATTTTCATTACGATGTAAATGTTTAGAAAAAATTATATATATATATATTTAATATTATCAACACAACTAACTTAAAATGCGTGGCACATAAAAAAACAACACTTTTTTACTTTCAATATAATGCATGACAAATATGAGACAATTTAAAACAAATTAAGTTTAAGTATTTGCTTTAAAAAAGACATCAGTTTCGAATGTAAGAAAAATGACTCGATTTGTAACAGGAATGATTAAAACAAGTGTACAGATATGATTATTATACGGTCAGGTGCAACGTGCATGTTTTTGTAATATGAAATTCTCTTGGAATCAAAGTAACCTGTGTACAGTAACATATTATGAATGTAGAATATACGTGCGTAGGTTACATGTGGATATAATTATAACTCGTTTGATGATCATTTAAATCGCGGGAATGTTGTGGTCAAGTCAGCGAACGCTCAGCGACCACTCAGCAGTACTCAAACAACTGGAAACTGTAACAAATTTCAATTTGAAAACTACAAAGAGAATTACAAGTAATATTTTAAGTCAAAGTAGGGAACTTTAACATTGTAGTTGAGTTGTCCTTTGAAAATTCATTCTCATACATTTAAATTACTATATTGCTCAATTTCTAAAAAATCCAATATGCATAAAACAAGCAAACAAAAACTTTAGAAGAACCTAGTTGACTTTTCAGTCAATTGTCCACATTTGTGCAAGTACGAAAGAAAATTTGTGAGCATGTATGAAGAATTTAATGAATTTGAATGAAGCGAAAGAAGTTTGTAAAAATGGAATGGAATGGCGAAAGATCTGAATGAATGTAAAAAGGATTTCTGCCACCTCATTTGATGGGAATAGGCATGAAACTAATAAATTATACCAATAACAATTTCTGTAGTACCTAATGAGTTTTCTCTTTTCTGCGACTTTAATCCTTCAGCAACTTTGTTTCACCTTCAATTTTATAAATAAAAGTGTCAATCAAGTTAATCCCGAATCGCGTATCCGTCGACATCGCGTAAAAGTTTTAGTACCACTCCTTTCTATAATCAATCACATGGACATATCAGCTCAAGTCTCGACTTGTTTAATCTTAGCGCAAGCGCAATATAATACCATTCGCATATAAGGGATAACTGGTCGTGAGCACAACGTAAATGAATACTTAAGGTTAATAATTAACGTGAAGTAATTAGAGTAATAGATCGTTAAAGACGTGCACTTCAATTGTGTACAAGCACATCTGATATTACATTTAATTTTAATTTTTAACTAGAAAAAAAATATGAATGCATATGTTGCTTACAAGCTTGAAGTAAATATAATTAATATTATTTTATAAATATATTAGATGAGGGATTCTAAAAATAGATTTCTACGACTTTGAATTTTATGTTTTTCTTGTTTTATCACCAGCGTTCTTTGATGAGAATTTATGGTTTGCATTTAGCATCTTGTTTTTTGTTTTTACGTAAATATATGCTGAAATATATTTGGCGACACTGCGTTTTATAAATATGTTTGCTAGATACATATGTTAAAGTAAGTTACAGACTCGTATTTATATTTCGTATTTTTTGTTTGACTAAAACTCTGAATATAAAAATAATATAGATTTATTGCGAAATGCACAAATTATGATAATTTATAATTCCCCATTATAATTAAATTAAATCCTTTAACCAAATGCAATCAAGTCAGCTAAAAATGCTCTTATTATAAGTAATAGAGAGTGATTTCAACAGTTTTGATAAGTATTTATACAAATTATAATAGTTGAATAAAAATGTAATAACTTTAACATTCAATTAGGAAGAGTATGGATAAAATCTTATTTCCTATTTAAAAAAAAACTAGATTATTTCCTATAAGCGGTAAAAATGATTGACATTCTTTAGTTTATAATTATTGTGGTAGGCTCACATCGGCGTAAGTTTTGTCTACAACAAGCCCACTGTAAGTAACGATACGGATGGTGTCTCGTGTATAGTATATATATATAGTGTTAGGTCGGTAATACAGAGAGTCAGGTAATTTATGTGGCCGTTTCCGGATCTCTCGGCATGCCTGCCACCCACTACTTGCGTTCATTATGAGTAATGAGTCCCGCCTGTTTTCGGCCGCTGTCTCACCCTCTACATCTTACGTCCCTCATCGTTATCCTTCGTAGGTGGTGCAGTAGACGACGGGCCTACCATCTTTTGCACGCGTTCACTCATTTATAAAATGTGCCGTCGGTGTCAAAAACGATGGTGTCTAGCAGGCCAGGCACGTGTAAACTGTCGCAGATTTTTTCACTTGTCGGATGCGTTAAAGACAACAGATAAATTGCTAAATGCGAACGAAAATATATTTTTAAACGTGAACTTTTTAGTTCTTTTCCTCAATTTCAAGCAAAAAAAAAACATATTTTTTAATTATTATTTCTAAAATAATTTTATGTATCTTTAAAAAAAACTATCAGTAACTTTATATAGTAAATTATATTAAATTTTCTATAGATTAGTATAGAATGATCAATAATCTATACGAGACGTTACTATTTCAAAGATATAACCACATTTAAAAAGGGCTTTTAGTATATACACAAATCAGTATTAATTCAATAATTATATTAATTCAATCATTCCAATATGTGACGGAAATGAAGCATTATGGTTTTAGTTTATAAATAAAAAGTATAATAGGTAAAAATGAAATAAACAACGTCATTTTCCCAAAACGTTAAATTTATTTCAGATTTGAATTAAATTGAATGTTGTGAAAACAAACGTTGTTTATCTCGTTTAATCTATATATCACAACTGAGTTGATGGTCTTGATTATAAAAATTATTTGTAATAAACATCCAATGAAAGTAATCTTTATTCTTCTCTTCGTGCCTGCACTATATGAGATAGACATAGAATGAATTTATTATATAAAACAGTGTAACTTCAGAAAAGAATATTCCTAGTTTTCTAAAACCATAAACAGCATATACTAGTAAGAACATTCCATTCCACTATCTAAGCGCATAAATTTCAAATGTATTAAATTCTAACATAATTTATGTGACCCAACAATAGAGGTCACTCTGCGAAGCCTAATGAAGTTTTCAACCAATTATTACATAGGTACGATCATAAAATATATCATTCAACCACTGATATCACTAAATCATTGTATTCCCAGTTTTTTTTTTTTTTACCTTGCTCGCTCTCTCGTCCGAAATCTTTCGGGAGTAAGATCTATGGTACAGGTTTCTAGGTATAGTAACTCAAATACTTGAAATTTTTTATTATTCTTCTATCCAATAATGTACAAGTATGATATGTTGTATATGATTTGAAAAGTAAAAATTTACAATTTCGGAACCGCATTGACAATATGGTTAAATTTATATTTGTATAAATTTATTTAATTTCCATCTGCTATTGACATGCAATAGTGATAATGTTAACTAATACCACACTGGAATTATATTTATATGAATTAATGTGAATTGTATTAATAATGTTTTAATCGCTTCATAAATTATTTATGACTGCTATAGTTGTTATTGACTGGCATTATCAGAGTGTCACAATGATGGTACAAATGACAAACAATTGAAATAAGTCTGATATGAATAGATTTTGTTTCGAATTAAATTGTTAAACGCTGAATTATTGAATATACTAAGAATGTACATATTACACTATATAAACCAAGGTTTAATCCTGTTTTCTGCTTGCACAATTTCTATGAGATATACATGGAATACATACTTCTGTTTGGCTGTACTTAAGCTTCTTAGAATTATCGTTTTGGTAGATTTAATATTATATTTAAAGATGTTTTTTCTTGTGTCACACTTTTATATCTTTTCAAAGATACATGACTTCTTTTCCTGACCTTTGAGCAAACAACCTTTCCTCGAGTATTTACATTCTTACAATCTTTTTCTATTACACATTTTAGCCGTTTCATTTGTACTCAACAAACATTTCATACAAGCTCTATTATTCCACTAACCATGATTTAAACTACCATAGAAGTAAATTTATTCTTGTATACAATATATTTCAGCATACCAAATTATTGAAGATACGTAATAGCTATAGTTCTCCCAATTATTTTACCTATAATTGAAGCTGTAAATTAATAATTACTATTCCAAACGTCGATAACTTCCTACTAAATAATCATTACTGTAGTCAATTTTGCATACAACCTATACGTATTGAGATGCAACCACGCAAAAGGTTGATGCTCCTTACGCTGGGGTCCTCTATGGGCTGAGACACGCCCCAAACACGCACAAATGCGCCTTGGGCGCCATTGATCGTCAGGATCCGATGAAAAATTACTGTGTGTTAACTGTTGACATTACAGATTGTTGATAATATGGAAATCAGCTATGTGCGAACAACGGGAACTGAAGATTTAACGAATTTTTGTTTGTTGCTTTTTAGTCGTTAATTAAACTATGGGCTATTATATTCGGTACTGATTACTTCAAGAAGATTTTGCGCAATCTTGATTGAAGAATTCGGTATGGACGATTTTGCTTAATAATAATGTAATGAACGGTAATCTCATATCTGTGGTTCAGCAAAGATCTGGTGATTTATCAGCTACAAGTACTTGGAACTGTACTGTATTGTGATGTAAAATATTTGGTAATTTGCTCCAGGAGATTTTTATTTTTCGTGGATAACATTTCTTTCAAAGATCACTCCGATTGTACTTCTTTTACGTATGTACCTACTTGGTATTATTATTCAAAATGAATTTTTAGAAAGGATAAAGAATTTTCATAAAAACAATTATACTTTATGTGAAATATTAATTTCAGTCATTTTCGTTTTACTCCTTTTAGCTTTTATTGAAATATATATTATTTTAAATTAAATTTCTGTTGAATTAAACTAAACATAAATTTAAATATTTTGGAGCAAATCGGTATTTATGCTACAACTTTAAAAATAAAAAATACTTAAATTTACTTTTGAAACTTCTACGAAGAAGAAATAACATAAAAACATGCGGAAAATGTAATATCGAAAAGAGATAAATATTCTGAACTTTGTTGGAGAACATCTGCGTCGCGAACGCAAAAAAAGGAAAATAATAATAGTAATAGAGTCTCACGCACTTACAACTCTTTGAAGTACAAGGAAAGAAAAAGGATGCGAAAAACGGAAACTTATAGAATCAGCGAAATGTACTCAAATATCCTTCTGGGCTGAACCGCAGGGTGCAACGCACATATACGCGTGCAAATACCAGGATAACACATTGTCAGTCGTGCAAACACATGCACGCAGCGTTATTTTATCTTTTTTGCTTTTCTTGTTCGCCCTGTGAACGTCACGTATTTTTAACATTACCCGCTCGAAGTGAGTGAGCCCTGCCCATCACACTTAGATGCCGAGATAGGTGCATACTGAGTGCCGGAATATTTAAGAAGAAAACAAAGAAAAAAGGAATTTTTGACACAACCACTCCCAAAAAAATAAGATAGGATCAATGGACGGTTTACGGAAGAGATTCTCAATTAGTCATACACACTTGCATGCATTTTCCCGTGATTATTGCGTGCAGTTCTCATAAAGTTAATTCAGTATTTAGTGTGGATATTTATTGCAGTGTTTAGTTGTAATGCTGAGCTATAATGCGGATAAAATTATTGCAATTATTTCTCATTTGTACAATAAGATAAGATTTTAAAAAGCCATAAAAATGACATAAAGTAGTAATAACGTATAAATTCGATATAATGTTGGGAGAAATTATTTTCTAAATAAATTTCTTGAGAAACCTCCAAAACTAACTGTAATAAATACATCAAAAATGTAGTCGCTCCACATACTTTGCAAACCTGTCAAACACAACCTTAATCTAAGCCAGAGATCTAAAAAAAAATGGTCAATATATAAACATAGTGTTACCTTCTGTAACGAATATGTTTTTTCATAGAAAGACTCGTCTATACTTGTCAATTACTATATATGTATATCGCCTCTTAAAAATGGTTTCGTTTTGTGTACGGCCACCATAGATATACTTTCCTAGTATTTCTTGGACGACACAATAGATCTGACTGACCATTAAGCGTATCGATGCAGCACATCTTTGCTAGAGTATTGGGACTATAATACCGATTGGAGTAGTGAGATAACATCCAGAACGACCTTAATGTGAGAGATCCATATGCAAGATGAGGATGAGATGAGTGAAGTGACTGTTGTGGTATATTTCAGGTACCAAACGTGAGATGTCGTAGCCAGCTTCCTTTTGAAACACCTGGATGGTCGGTTGAATTGTCGAATAAAATTTACACAACGTTCCGGTTGAAAATATAATTTTATTCTACGCTTGTCGAATTTTAACCGTGAGATATTGGAATATTTTTGTAGTTCGAAACTTTTTGTTGTGTTTATACGATGTTACTCTAATTTAACTAAACGCTTTTTATATTAAACTGGGTCACAAACAACAACTGGTTATAATATAAACTATCAAGGTGTCTTACAAAAATGTTTGTTTTTCTCTAAATTGTAAACATGGTAAGAAAACGACAAATTATTGAAGCAGAACTACAACTTGTAAATGGAAATTGAAGTTTCAATATTTGTTTGTAAACAAACCCAACCGCATCGACAAATTTTGTAAATCACTCTACTTTGGGTGCTAGAAACATAAATAAAAACAAAATATCTTTTTGTTTGGTGAACATACTTCTGCAAATTGTATTTTGACATGGGTTGTGGTCGGTAGGTAAAATATTGCTAAAATCCTAACATTAGTTGATACTCTATACGCTTCAGCAATATTCCAAACACTCAAAAACCGTTTGCTTTACTGTTGACATTCAATATTTCTCTTCAGAACTTTATTTACATCAATTAAATAGATTTACTGACGTAGAAAATTAAGTTTTTGTATTTATATTTACTCATCCCGTTCGAATATGTTTACGTTACTACAGCGTCGTTTATTAACTTTTCTCTAACAGGTAATGCACCTATATTTTGAAGCTGTTATTCTAAATATTCATCGAATTAATTAATATTGATTTGTAAACAGACTTGAACGACTAGTCAATCTTTTGAACGCAAATATTTCAAATTATTAAATGTTCTTCAATTAAATATCCGTACCTACAGCAATTTCTAATTAATTCTATCTAGTTTTATTTCAGTGAATCCAATTACATATTAAAAGTTAAATGAAATATCAAAGAAAACCATAAGACTAGAAACAGCTGGCGAAGACTGTACGAGTGAGCTACATGGTCTAATAGTTAAGTTGTTTCAAATTACATTGCATATTTTCTATATAAATATGAAACAAAAATGTGATTCTTGTTAAACTTACAAAGTTCATTGACCTCATATAAAAAATTATGTATTTATTATCAATAATTCATATGGGATTAACTAACCATGATTTTTCTATTGGACACGTCCGACTCTCATTATATTTTACTGTCCATATCAAATATGTATGAAGGTGTAAAATAATCGCGTAGGAAGAACTAGTTTATCATTGAAAATCAGATGAATTAAAAGGAGATTACATAGGAATAAGAAACAACTGCGAGTAGAAAGAATAATAACAAGTATTAACATAAGAAAACATTATACAATAGTGTACAAGCTACACTTTATCATAAGCATAATTAAACGGATATGTAATATTAAGTATAATGCCGTACGGTTTGTCAAATGGGCCCCACACATTTGAAATTTAAATTTAAATATAGGTACTACGAGTGTCAGTTTTGGGGTCAGGTACCCGGGGATTGAGTGGACACATGTCGTCCGACCGTTTGCTCGGCAATTAAAGACTGTTTGTGGTTTTTAGGGAAAAATACGGGTGGACTCGGGACATTTTAACACGATACAGGCAGATGGCCACAAATAAGTACGTTGTGTTCTTGAATCTATTAAGCTTAACCTTACTGTAAAATGTTACCAAAAAACAGAATTTTTATAAAAGAAAATATAAACTAACTAAGTGTCTTACTTATATAAACATTTATTGTCCCTGCCTTATTTGGCATTCTTTCAATAAACTACTCGACTGATGTGCATGCCTTAAAAATGTCTTTACGAAATTAATATAGAATTATTTTTACGATATAATAGTGATGAATTTGATAATATTATATAAATATACTAAATAAACATACCAAATGGAGTTTTCATGTTGGAAATACTGTTTTATTTGGATCTATGATGCGTGTGACACATTTTCCTTGACTTGTTGACCCAAAACAAAACTGAAAAAAAAATATATTTAAATTATAAGTGCAATACGTTGTATTTTTGTTATTTATAAATATTAATAGGAAACAGAGACATTCGGTGAAGCTTAATTATTTCAAAATTTATAGTCGTGGAATATTAGGCACATGATAGAATTTATAAAACTGAATACTATTGGATGCATTTTTCTTTGCAGTTCGTTGTATTCTACATTAGTAAAAGTTAGTATACATAAAATAGCTTTTATTGTAAAATTACACAAAATATTGAGTAGTACAAGACAACTAGGCACTATTAAACGGTTTTCTTTACAGTGTTGTTAAAGTTTATATAGTCCTGGAGAATCTTTATTATGGAGCAACATGTTTCCAAGGGTGAGGAAGTAATCTACACGTTCGAAATCAGGGAGATATGATACATTTTTTTAGTAACACTTAAAGTGCAAAAATTAAGTATATATTTCAATTAACTTTTGTTCAATTAGTTTACACAACTGCTGTTATTGGCCGAGGCAGGTAACAAAATAATTTTTAATTTTTTAATATATTATATCATTATAATAAACGCCGAACATTACCATAATATAACAATTTTCGTTATTGCCAGAAAAACCATCTGGGCACCCCTATAATATAATATTTACAATAACTTCCTTACTAATTTCCTCGTTCAGGGACTGTTTGTAGCCCTCATATAGTAGTTAAGTAAACTATAAGCAACTTAACTTGTAAGAGACTAAAATTTAGATTTAGGTAGACGTAAAAAATAAAATACCAGAAAATAGAGACAAATCGGATATAGTCAAATAATCCCTGACAAAGCTGCTGTGAAGCGATAGTATCTTAGCAGGAACGCACCCTAAAACTGGGTGGCCCATACTCGTTCCCTAATAGTCGCTGAACACGCGTTTTAGACAATAGAATGCATCCCACCCGTGGTGCCCGTGTGACGTCACTCGGTTGCCTAAGACAAATGCGCCGCTTGGAACAATAACGAAACTATACATTCTCGAAACTTGCCCCGTACTTCATATATGATATCTCATATATAGGTTTGTAATATATGCGTGTGTGTCTTCTGTGTTTGTATTATATGAGTCCCTTTGTTTTCAAGATATTGTTCTGTAATTTATTTGTTTTCGAGTTTTTTGATTTGAAATTCTTTAGATTTTTCAAATGTTCTGTTCGCATTTTTCAACTAATATAAAGATGCATATATTTCAATATATGCCTTGTGTTATTTTTGTTTGTTTCTTTAAAGCAAGAAACATCTATTTTGGACCCTACACAAAGCATATATAAAGTACCTATGTATGTAGTTCGATATTATATGATTAATTTTTTACGGGCCCAATATTTCCTAAAGTACGATTCTGATTGGATTAAAAATGCGAGCGGATTTAATCAAGTAGCTACACAATATATGTGCAAAATTTGGTTGAAATCGGCTTCGTATCTTCAGAGAAGTAGAGGTGACAATATTTGATCTTACGACTACCGAGCGAGCAACCAGCATGTATCAAGTATATGACATATATATTTTCGGAATCAGAACGATAAAAGGTGATCTTTTTGTT
The DNA here is from genome assembly GCA_018344505.1 of Nebria ingens riversi. Taxonomy (NCBI): domain Eukaryota; kingdom Metazoa; phylum Arthropoda; class Insecta; order Coleoptera; family Carabidae; genus Nebria; species Nebria ingens. The sequence goes on along the minus strand of JADQWA010000935.1, from coordinate 66,082 downwards.
AAAGACATTTTTCAATCCGAGAATTTTATCACAAATTATGCAGACAAATTAAGCTCTTCAGTACTACGTACGATGAACTAAAAAGTATATGTTCCTATTGTATTGAAAATCAATTAGTTTTGCAGCGAATTAGGAATAACTCAATCGATAAGAAGATACATAGTGATAACACCACCAAATAACAAAATAAGTAGGAATTGGCAGTCATGGCAAATTAAGTATATTGCAATATAATTTTATTATATTTTTAGAGTTGCACAAAAGAGTCTATTGTTTCCTTAATAATAAGGTGCATGTATAACAAGTTGTTAGTCAATTGTTAGCATTGTTAAAGCCGTTAACTGCAGACCGGTATTCAGAGTCACTAACAGTCGGGTAATATAAGTCGGTACGTAGTACATATAGTGTTTATTATAAATTCCGTATGGTTGCCCGGTTGACTTCACTTTCCCCACAGTTAATAAACTTTTTTATTTTCGTAAATTGATATTATATTGTTTTGAGCAATACATGTATATTTTTAGAGGAAGTAAACATTTTTATGATACCATATTCTCAATTTTGTATTACTCCAATATATGTTCATACATCATGAAAATCTACTTCATTTCGGTCAATGAACAATGCAACGATTTCCATAAGAGAAACTATATATGTATATATACTAGTGCACAAGTAGTATTTATGGAAAATAACCCAAGTGAATGCAGTAATACATATTATTATGGCGGCAGAAGTCATGATTGTAAAGTGTTAATTTAGGTACGAAATACCATCACAGAGGACAGCTCTCTGTAGGGCGGTAGTATACAACAACCATATCTTGTGATGTTTGAAGGCAACAACAGCAGTCTGCGACGAATGTTGTTTGTCCGTTTTTGTTGTTTAGTTTTTTAGCTAGCACGCCACACCTGACCATGCGCGAAGTCAAGCAAGGAGACCGGGAGACACTGGCGCTGACACCGAGAGTCGATCACGCAATCCTCGGATGTCTGTGGGGGTTGATATTTATAGCTTTGTATTGCAAAAATAGCATGGGACGAGAAATAAGATTGGTGCCATATCAGGTAAATGCATTGTAGAATTTCGCGAAGATATACGTATTTGCGTTTGAACATGATGATTTATTTATTTATAAATTTAACAGTAATCCGGTTAGCGACAACCAATCCAATAAAATAAAATTAATTCCTCTGCGAGATTAAACTGAGAGTACTGCTGTTGGAAGAATGAACGAGCACATAAGATATATATTCTTTAACCGGTATGGATGATATTAGATGACGTCATTTTTGTCCCATTTCTAGCAGACTTCTACACCTGTGCTCCAAGCAGTCTAGCCTCAGCACAGCGAGACAATATTTGAAAACTGTCTCCTCTTTATACTCTCGTAGCATATACAGACAAACACTTTATTTACAGTCAGCTATTTCTGAAGTAAGAGATTGCATTATTAAATTTGAAAACTTCTTTGTTCACAGCACCCAGTGAAAACACACATGTGGCGAAAAGCAAGTAACAACATTTCCACGTCACACATATTTACGGTTACAAATGCTACTTATTATTTATATATATATATATACATTTCAAACGAAAAAGATGAAGTAACAATATAAAATTGAGATGATAGTACCAGTCAGAAATCAACATATCTTAGCTTATCAATTATAATCATTAAAGTTCATTAATATCTTTAGTAGATTTTAAATATCCGCCCGTTTCATTTTGGCAAAAATACTATAACTATAACTATAAAAATACTATAAAAGAAAGTTTTGACGTCATCTTTCGTGTCGCTTATTTATGTGTTGCTTGCGTTTGACAAGTTGAAAATTGTATAAGGAAAAGTGACAGTCTGAGAATGATGAAATTTTATAAATATACAAAGTAATCTTTTTCATATAAATATATAGTCAAATATGAGTTGGAAATTTATAACCTATATTTATTTTATGTCACCACATAAAAAGAAATGTGTTTCTATATTTGGATATAAACATGAAATCTATAAATATAAATAAATTTGTATCGCATAAATAAATCTTATTCAAAACTTTGGGGTGAACTGTTTAGATATTAAATCATAATTCAAGGAAAGCGATATGTATAGATGTAGTCAAATTTAGATCCATGAATTCTCTTATGATAATATATATATATATATATATATATATATATATATATATATATATATATATATATACATATATATATATATATATATATATATATATATATATATATATATATATATATATATATATATATATATATATATATATATACTATATATATATATATATATATATATATATACATATATATCTATAGTAACATTGAAAAATGTATTTTTAGATCTATCTGTTTTTAAAAATAAATTGGGCTTAATCTATTTCATAATATTTTATGATATGCAATTGCAGTTCCGTCAATTCTCTTCTCTATATTCACTATTAAAACTATTTGTAATTCAGCGCTGAAATAGTAATTTTGACGACGCAAAAGAAGAAAATTGCTGTTTGAGTAGATATGTTTCGAAATATAATACGTACGTCAATATTTGATTGTCAACGTACCTTGAATGAAAGCGGAATATTTATGACAGTGGTGCATGTGTGGGAGAGCATTGTGCAACACATGCTCGTTCTGCAACGTTTAAGTTGTTGACAGAATGGCGCGTGATTGATAGATGAGCCGCCGCGATCTTATGAAAAATGAAGGCATATCAATATAATTTTTCTTTCTTTTAGATAACCAGTTCAGAAAGCTGACACGTTTGATGGCCAGTCAACGAACGAAAATATATTATGCAAAACATCATTCATACAAGATTCATACGTAGATTTCGTTGTAAGGATTGGAGGAATATCTAATGGTTTATTTATAAATAAATATTTAAAATCGTGTTACCAAATTATTAAAAAAATTTAATTGTAGAATTGGATACTTTTTCACCATGAAAACGGACGGAACTTTGGTACAAATACAAATATGGATATGATCAGTTTCATAAATAAAAAAAAACTAAAAATAAATATCCCAAAATAAAATTATAGATAACTCAAGAGAACATGCACACTTCAGTCAACGATTGCCGCAAAAACTTTTAATCACACGAGCAAGCTGGTTATGACGTCAGCAAATATCTAAAACCATGCTCATCAATAATAATAAAAATAAAAAAACTAGCACAAAGATTAAGCAGCATTGCTGTCCATTTGAGATTATAACCGAACCAAAAGTGCTATTTTTTGCAGTTGGACTATTTAATCTAAATTAAAAGTCCATTACAGACAGGCCTGCGCGGCGTGCACTCTATCGTCAATTCGCGGAACCTCAAACTTATAAGTTGATAACGCCAAGAAAAGTAGCATCTTTGGCTTCACGTATGACGACTCATCGTTGCGTTGTATTCTATGATGGTAAATCCACAGCGCATAAACGAAAATAGCTTTATAATAATTTCGTGTCATGCTTGATTAATGTTTTTTTAACCCGCTTTGAAAAATGAAGGGGTTATTATACTGTCGAAAATACCACGAAACTTTAGACTTTTAACTCTTTCCAGCTTAAAATACCTGAGTAACATTTTGACTTAGTTGTAATTTCTATACGCAAAATTAAATCATTCTCGACACTCGGCTAACATATAAAATTATTTACAATATGCAGAATCAATTCAGAAAAGCGAAAAACATTTAATTTATCGCTATAAATCAACAATTTTATTCCTCTTGTCCAGAAAAATATATATACCTACTTAGCAATTTTCAGTCTAATTTAATTTTGCTTACCTAGAATGTAGGAGATGGTTGGTAAATAAAGTAAATCACAATTTGATAATTAATTGAATAAAATTACAAATAGGTATAAACTACAGGTTAATGCAACTAGCAATTATTGAACATTTCTCCGTGAACTATCATTATAGATGTATAATTTAGGGAAAGAAAACAAGCTAGAATTGTATGTTGAATGCTGTTCATTAATAAAAGTACTATGAGGAACGAGACAGTAATTATAAGACATGAATTGTTGATAACGCTCTTGCTGTAGTGTATAGTGTATGTGAAATAACAAGAGAAGAACATGCAATATAAATCCTTTTGAAGAAAAAACTTTTTATCTTTCTGAAGAATTTTAAGCAAGTATATGAAATATTTTATTGTGTATTTTCAAAAAAAGAATCCTATACTCTCAGAGATATTTTTTATTCGTTTATCGAAATTTAAATGCGAACCTTACATTATACGTTAAAATAGATGTGGTTGCAAACAATGTATTTTAATAAATAAATATACTTCCCAAACATCATAATATTTGTATTGATTACAAGAACATTTTCTTATGACGTAATAAGGGTAACGAAGAAGTTTCTCTTAATACAAAGCATAATATATATATATATATATATATATATATATATATATATATATATATATATATATATATATATATAAGTAAAAATGTCATTGTGACCTTTCCTGTTACTTCTTTAAAGTCAACATGAATAATTGGAGTGAAATTAAATTCGTCGAGCTGCTATATCGCGACGCTGCCGACAGCTGTTTAATTTTAATAAGCACCTGTAATGAATCGAAATTCGTTTTACATCCACTAGAAACATCAAAAGTACAAACTTGGTGCAAGCAAGCAACTTCCGTCCTTCCTTTGACTTTTACTCTTCCCTAATTGGGTGCTGCGTATTGATTTGTTTAAATTAATTTATATCGCGTCGTCTTAAGTCAAAGGACCCATCGTTTCGGTTTTTGCCCAAAGCTCTGCCTGCTCCCATGCTTCGTGGCACCTCGTCTCGCATCGGGTTTAATTACCGAAGCACCAAAGAGCCATATCTCATTAGCTCTTAGCGGGCGCATATTCGTACCTAATTAAACGGCAGCCTTCGGTAACTTTTTGCAGTGTTTATCCACGCGGAGCCTTCCATGTTTGGCTGGGGGATCCAATGACACAATCCATAACGTATAAAGACCCATAACTAGATTAGTATAAAGTTTTACTTGTGCCGTGTTCCATTTACATCGACAAAAACGCCCGGTCAATAAATATCAAAGTAGAAATATTTGATTAGTTTCCACAGCTGAGCAATCAGATTTTCAGGGACTTTATAATGAAAACGAAAAGCTCAAAACATTCAAACATTTAAAATAAAGCCCTTGGATGATATTGAAATAATTTAATTTTTCGATTTGTAAATGTTTAGATTTACTTTGGGAGTATGAATGTGCTCCAAAAAGTTTGTTATGATACTTCTACGCTGTGGTACATTTCTGCAAAGGCACAAGTGCACCACAATTTGGATTTTCAAGAGAAGATGTTAAAAATAATTAATTGGCTGCCTACACCCGCGGCTGACTTTTCTTACCCGAAACGGCAGTGGCGACGCAGCGCGGCGCTCTGTGCAAACGTGGACGTGAGCCTGAATTAATTCGTTAATGCTCGAGGCGTGCGTTACAGGACGGACGTTGATTTAACAGCGTCCACGACCCACTGCTACTTCTCCAGTTCCATTTAGAAACCGCAAACGTCGGTTAATATCTTTCGTGGCCTCAATGTGACAAAATTTCCGATATGACAAGTGACATTACTGACTTGACAAGTTTAAGAGTTTGCAAATATTTAGCAACGCGCCCGCCAGAACTGTTGGTTTGCATATAAATACTATCAGCTTCTACGAATCTTTTACATTACACTACACTGAATTTGCGGAGTGCCGCATCTCTAGAGCACTTCGGAACTTGTCTTTTTCTTTAATATATACATTTTTCTGACAGTGAATCTAAGCAGTATTACTGTACAGGCAAAATGTACGAGTGGTTTTACAGTAAACATAAAACTCTTAAAGTGTATATATTTCATTTGCGTTCAAAATATTCCTGAATGTACTCTTGGTACCAAATTTCTATAAAAGTTTATCTTGTCGTCAAGCTAAATGTTTGATTATTTCTCCATCTATTTAATTCTGTTATCCTCTTTGTAACATACAAGTTTTGATGACGTCACTAGCTTTCCTAGATAACGAGTTTATCCACTGAGACAAGGGGTATCTACATGCGGTACTGTGCAAATTGTCAAAGGCATCCGCTCTGCTAACTTGATTTACCACTAAGAACATTAAAGCACCGTTTACACTTGAAACGCGTGGCCACACATCCGACCAACACTTGAGAACGTTAGCTCAACATTTGCGCATAGTTGCATAAGAACTATTTACAATCAACGAAGTTTTTGCTGCAACGTGACAGTACAGAATTAATTCTGACAATACTACATTTTTGTTAATAATCTAGATGTAATAAATAAATAAAAACTAACTTATATACATATAGACACTTTGAACGAAAAGTTTCATATCCGAGTTTATTAGGAAAACTTAATTAGAATTCCAAGTTTGTCTAGCTATTAAAAAAAGTCTCATAACTCTGTGATTGCAATAACCCTTGTCACACAATTATTAATTTACGTCTACAAAGGTTCGTTCAAAATTGATTGCACACTGATGTCTTTCAGACGAGAGTCTAGCGACAAAAGACAAAGAAAAGAATGTATTTTTCATGGATTCTTATTTTCAATTCACCAAAGAATCTCATCTAAAATTTATTGTTCAAAATTTTACATTAATTTTTAATAGAGAACTATTCAATATTTTTACATAATCCTCTAGTCGAAAATTACAATGAAGCTAATTCATAATTAAAAATCATTCATTTGCATTAACATTTACGAATTTTAATTCATCTCTAATCCACAATATTAAAACTTAATAAAACTAAAATTTGATTAACTTAAATGTAGTATTGAATGTAACTGCAGATTTTGAGATAACGCACTGACAAACGCATTCATGCCTATATAGAGACAGAAATTGGACCGGAAGGAAACAGAGAAGAAATCACTTAGCATCTCTTCCCGAATCAGCATCTCCGAATCAGGGAATCATCCACCCTCTTCGCTCTAAACCGGACAGATGTACACGTGGGATTTCTCAACCAACAGCAACAAACCAAAGCCAGTTCGGCACCGTGTGTTCGTTTCGAAAGATATCGCCATGGTTTATCAGAGGTTTGGAGCAGTGGCTGCGATCGCCACCGCAGATAAGTGCGAGACATGTCATTGGTGTGGTACCCGATGCGATCTGGTGATAAGATAGATGCTTACCATACTCTCTCTCTTTACACTGTATACATGGCTTTATATGGGAGATGTATTCACTAATCTTTTGTATAGAATGGACCGTGTATCCCTGTCCTTCTCTATAACAGGGTTTCATGTTTATATTTGTGCACGAGTGCGGTATTACATACAAACTAAAATCTTTCATTCGATGCATTAGGACCCTGATCTGAGATACTGATTGGGATGAATGTTGATTATAATATCGCTATTTCTTACCTTGAGTACACATATGTACTCAGGTAGACTCCCACACTCTAAAGAAAATTTATAGGATGTCTATGAAATACAACAATTTTCTATTTTTCGTGCATGAAAACTTGTTCATACAAAGTGTGCCAAGATCCCCGCAACTAAGTCACATAGAGATCAATTTTCTCCTTGAAATTGTAATATTTTGAAACTTTTTCCAGTTTCCATTTGGAGTTATGGAAAAGTTTGAATTCATGGTTCCAATTTGTTTTTTCGATTAAAAATTCAATTCTTAATCCGTTTAAAACCATTGTCAATTACCATGCATAAATGATAAACCTACGTCAAATATGATGTGAATAGGATTAGAAATATTGTAGGTATATTAAATCAGAATATTTTAGTAAAATAAAAGGGAAGATATTCTCCCATGAAAAGTTTAATATGTCTGAAGGGATAATTGAGCTGGTTTCTTAAGATTAAAGTTTAAAACTATGCACGTTGCATTCCATAAAGACGATTGAAGATTGAATCATCCAAAACTATTTCCTAGCAAATCTGTCGAATGAGAGAAAAGAGTCTGATCTGGTTCTGCACTTGTGTGTCACAAAGAAAGGAGAACAAGTATGTCTGCTGGCGGGCAACGATGATAATAGGCTAATGACAGGAAAAGGAAATGAAAAGGGTAAAGATAATTGATAAAGTTAACGAACAGAATGAAGAAAGTGTTTACACAGATCAGCGCAATTTAGAACCAGCAGTATGAATACTTTTTTGCGTACGCCATCTTGTTTAAACGATTTACTATTAGAAGCAATTTAAAAGGTATTCTAATTTCTGTTTCATAAAAAATTATATTAGTAAATGGTGTGTCTAGTAGAGTATTGATTTAGAAAGATATGCTATGTCGAAAATGATCAGATCAAATATGGAGCTGTCGTTAGGCATTTAAAAAATGTACAAACCGCGGCTGTATGATAAAAGAAGTAGAGTGGATCAATACTCAACAGACATGAAGATATCAAAGCACACGATCGTTGCAGGCCAAGTTCACATTACGTTTAAAGAAATAACTATTTTATTTCGGCCGGCAGCCAGCTGCAAATTGAAAAGATAATTTACGAGCGCTGATGCATCGTCAGCATTTGTTCCACTTGGCGAAACGGTTCTTATCTGGCGTACGTTACTAGATTTACCGTCTTTGATAGTACATGATTCCGTTTATTACTCTTTATATAGTATTTCACTGATATTAATATTAATTACTTGCGACAATGCTTCGCTAACTGAGCACACCATATAATGCAAATCAAAACGATGCCACACTAAATATTATTCACAGAAATATATCTATATAACTTTAATTTGTTCGTATATTATTATAAATACAACAAAATATCGTGAAAACTAATGATTAAAATATGGATGGAAATACACTTGCCATAACTTTAAATATATTAAACATATTTGTGTATCAGCCCTAAAATATTTCGTTGCGTGTCGATTTAAAATGATATCATATCGATAATACAGGGGTCAAAAAGGATGATTTGCTGTATTCATTATTAGAGATTTTGCAATGTTACTGACTATTGTTGTTGTTTTGACAACAAGAAACCCAAGCAAGTGATAATTGTGTCCCGCAGGAGTATTGGAGCCCAAACAGCGTTGTTCGAGAGCACAACAGCTGCCTTTCAATCCCTTTGTGACTATTTTCTAAACTGGGGACCATTTCAGTTGTCACTGCAAGCTAATAGCAAATAGAACGAACGGGTCACACAGCGACAATACTTCTTACCCGGTTAAACACAAAAACATTTCATTCTTTTCTACAGATAATAGGAATGTTATTTTTATGCTCTACATAAAAATAATATCAGGATTTTGGATAGCAAAGGTTTACAACCATTGAATTGTTGGATAACAATTAAACTTAACAAAAAAACAAACAAGGGTTGTGTAGTCTGTTTTTAGATTTTGTAAAAATGTTTTGATAATCGGAACTGACATATTTCACTATAACTATAACATAGTGTTTGCTGAGATAAATGTACTTAGCTAGAAAATTTACCATGTTTGAACATAGCAATTATTCTTCTATTTATTTTTTCAAGAATTACCAAATTGTATATGCAACTAGCATTAAATCTGTCAGAAATTAGACATGATGAAAATCAAGTCACAATTCTCTTCCTTCAGAAGACATATTATATATAAACATATAAAATATAGTTTTGAATAAAACTGAACCAAATTACTATTTTACAGTATATTTTTAGGATTCCATAAAAATTCACCGAATTTTAAGGCTATTTTATAATTAACCGATCTATACCAAATATCAATAGAAACAAACGGTAATTTCTATTTATTTAATAACAAATAATATAAGTTCATATTTCTTATCGCCATTTTAAATTGACTTAAATATTTCTATGAATACGTTTGGCTACAGCGGCAAACGACTTAGCTAAATTTAATACATTTTCCTATATGTCTGTACGCCATGCTGCTTCTAATCAATGCTCGTTTTACGTATCTCATTTTGCATAACGTAGCAATATCGTTTATGAACATTTCATGAAAAATATTATTTCCTTCTTGGATAGCAAGCAAATATTGCGCCTTTATCGGACAGACCTCATTTTATTACATAATAGAACTATATATTTGTTTTATATTTCTATATAAACTAATGACATAAATGTCAAAATGTTAATTTACGATATTTTATAATTTAGCTTATAATTAATTTATCACGAGGTTAGGCAAATAGTATCTATAGAAATTTAACGTTTCAACTTTCAATATCAAATTATTATGTTTATATTGCATGGTTTTCTAAATTATGTTGGTTGAGGGAATTATGTTCAGGAGAATACACATTAAAATAAAAATTAGAACACCAAGTTTGCTAAGCTTATACGAGGCACTGTATTGTTCTGGCCGAGCGTTAAGAGGTGCCCGTTTGCAAGAACTAGTTCCGCAAGTCGCCGGTTGTCACCGCTAGGGTCGCACTGGTCGCAACATACATTCATATGTACAAACCCTGTAGTGATTCTATACAAAAGCAGTCAGCCGCGCTTCCCGCTTCCTTGCTTTTGTGTACAAATGAGATGAGTTCATAAATCCATATCGCATTATTATAGTTACAAACTAATGTAACTGTAACATGTTATGAGTAATTTATATAGCTTTACTTGTATCCTCACTATAGTAAGCTATAGCTTTTATCTCAGTGGTAATTAAATCACTTAATTTATTTTTGCAAAGAAACAAAATACCTTAAGGCTACCTAACTCTATGCTTTCTGCGCATTTTACTTTCCAAATTCAAGACATTCTTGATATTTTGTCAAATTTTAATATCCTCGCTTTCAGTAAGATTCTATCTAAAATGGCACTTAGCATTTCCAATTTTCTAGTATCGTAGTTTAATGTAGAGGATCTCGCCAATCTGGTATAATAATATTAAGAATCTGTAATGACTTGAAGCTAAGATCATACAATGAGTCTGACAGACTGGCAGCTCACAATGACCAAAAACAAAGCTGCTGTCAGTGCATTGTATTTGCATCCACGAGCTAACACTTTTCATTTCCATAATTCGCTATACAATTTCTTACATTTTATAAGGTCAACTGAGGCATACCACTAATGCTTTGTACCCTGAATATTGTTTGGATATTTTGAAAGTATCAATTTTGTATGAATACTCATACTGACTTAATAATCAAAGTGGAAAATATCAGCTGAACATAATTTTAATAAAAATTGGAATGTAGATAAGACGTAAAACATAACTAAGAGAAATATGACTAGTAATGAATCTTCATTATTGCTTAAGACACATACAAAGTACATTTAAATATAATTTTACTAAAACGAATGAATAAAATTATTCTAAATTCTTTTAAGTCGAAAGATGAAGCCTGATAGTCTGGTAGCTTCTCTCTAGATGTCTCCGCAGGGGTCCAGTTCAAATAAGTAGCCCAAATTAAATACCAGTAAGTGCCACTATCTCTCAGCGATAAATCTTTGAAATGGTAATCTAGAATTGTACCAGTAGCTTAGAAGAATAAAAATGTATCTATGTTTTGTTTTAAAAATTATGTAGATTATCTGTCAAAACGAAAAATAGTATGATCAGGTTTACTCTACATCCTTAGCGATTATTATAGAGATTTATAAAAACATTTGCGGATACATTTAAAAGATTCTCCAAATTGTATAATGTTAGGAGTACAATATAAATTCAACCAACAAGAATACTCGTAAAGTGAAATTCAGTGTAGTGCAATGCAAATACTGTCAGGAAAGATAAGAAAGTTAATTTTGCACATTGTTCAAGTGGGCAGACAAGTGAGATTTGTTCAATTATTTTTGTGTCTAGCCGCACCGACTATGGTGTGTGACTTCTTTGTATTCAGGTGGCGTTAAACGCCTCCATTGTCTCTGGTTAATCCTACCTTCTGTCAAACAAAGAATAAACATTCGTTACGTATTAAAAACGAGCGAGATCCAAGGCAGTCAGGGCGCTTGTTAGCCGTTCTCAGAAAGTAGATTTGTAAAAGAAGTAAGTAAATAATCCCTCTGGTACATGGTACCCCGTGCTGTCACGTTTGACACTAAATATTAACAAAAAATTACCTCGGTGGTCTTACGCCAACAGAACACGTTATTTACCGATAGTATTAGAGAGGAAATTGCAAATTTTAAATTGCATATGGGGTGGCCAAATACTTATTCTTGCTTTTTGTGTTTGAGAGCTAAAGACAAAATGCAATATTCATAAATAGCGTAGATATTCTCCTTATAGTTTATATTTTACGTAGAATTTCCAAAATTAGCTTTAACCAAAAGTATCTTTAAATTTAAATAAATAAACGAGTGTTGGACGAAAGTAGTTTAAGCCTACTAAAGATATCTAGTTATTTTTAGCTATTTTCTATTCTTTGAAATAATTCAGGAAAAAATTAACTTTGAATTACGTAGCCGAAAATCCTTTTCCAGAAATGTTTTTCTAAAATCCAATTCAAAGTAAAAGATAATAGAGAACTCGTAATCTTTAGATTCTAGAAAGGTTTGAATCTTTAACGAACAAACAAAATATTTGGGTTGGACCTAAAAGTGTTTGTGTGAGTGAATTTCCATAAAAAGGAAATTCTAATGCTTGGCCGTCTGATGTTGAAATCGGACGAACGTTGAAGAGAAGCGAAAACACATATTGACCCAGTTGGGTTCATCTAGCTAGCCCGTTTGTGAGTGAACCCATATACCTATATACCTTTGCCATAGATCTCCTTTGACGTAATCTCCTTTTCTTGATTAATATGTCTTTAAAGGGGAGGTCGGTCGATAGTTTATTTGGTCGGCGGATCGTGGTACGCGCGTTTAAATTTATGTGTTGTCTTGCGGTAAATTATCGGGATATTCCGTTAAAAGCCTTCACTTCACCCGCACGGACTCTTTTATATGGAAATGCGTGAAATTAATACATCCGATGGTAAACAATAAATTAGGTTGTCGCGACTGCATACTCTAACGTAAACACTCAAAATATTTACATACCTTTACCTACTTTATTTCACGGAAAATCGATTCGATTTAGTGGTGGAAGAGGGGACGGAGGATTTTATGAAATAATAAATTAAATTCACTAAGCAACATTGGAAAAATGGATTTGTTTAATGGTTTCGACCTAAATATTTTGACATATTTTTTTTTGAAAGTAGAGAGAAGAATCAGTATAAAATTGTTTCAAAGTTATACAGGTATCGTTAGATAGGCATTTCGTTTTGGAGTCTTAAGCAGGTGTAAATATAAATAGTTAATTTAAAGCGTTAAAGTAAACTAAAAACATCATAAAAAATAAAAAAATAATTTGTATTTTATGATAATTGAAACTAATGGAACATTCTCGTTGAAAGAAACAATGAATTATAAATTCATAAGTTGTGAACACGAGGAGGAACCTTTTAAAAACCAACAATTTTACCATTAAAATTTTAATTCGAACTGTGCGGCACATGAATTAACCCTTCTCAAAGCAGTGACTTGGCATGAATGTCAGTGAAAGACTCTCGTCTCGTCTCGTCTCGTCTCATCTCGGCCCGGCCATCACTTGAATGCGGGATTATACTATTATTCTATGGTTTTGTTACTTGACATGGTCGTTGGTGGTCGCACTTGGGCGCTATTGTAAGGTGGAGTATGTGATTGACAGACAACCATGCAAACCAGCAAAATTAAAACGAAACGTTACGAAATACATTCGAAGGTTATCGCGCACTGATCCAGATACCCCACACTCACCTTGAGACATGCTCTGTTATTATATTTTTAATAATCTAGATTGTGATACAGAATGTTTACGCTTTATTATAGTAATCTTATTGAATAATATGTGTACATATACGACTTTCATATTAAAGCATAAATAGCGATGTGCTACACTATAAAGACTGCATGTTTTTATTGCATACATTTACATATATTTTATAATATTCCTAAATTGCACTTTTGTTTTGATGAAGAAATGAAAAATTGTTTATATATTGTATTACAAGCAATAATAAAATAATTCATTTATTCATTTATTTGGCTGTAATAATTCTCTGCATGAAGTCGTACAAAATAACAAATATTATCTGTACTATTTATTTATATGAACAACAATAATTTAAGCGCATGCTGGCTAGATAGATATACAAGCTTCATCTAATTATGAAAACATATCATGTAGTCTACGTGGAGTTTCACACTGTGCGAAATTTAAATTTAACATGGCATACATACACATACTCAAGTAGACAAAACCTAACAAAAAGAGTGCGAAGAAAATGAATTTAAAATTCACCCGTACTCTAGCTTGAGAATGTTAATTAGGCGCAACATATAAACTTATAACATTTTGAACAGGTAGATCAAGTATTAGCCTTACTAAAATATAAACAGTCTGAATATTTTATTGTGTAAATTATTTTATTTATTAACCAAAGATGCTAATGTGTTTTTACATTTTAATCATTAACTAATTATTTAACTACACGTGCAACAAGTGATAGTTTAAAAACAAACATTGGCAATAATCAAAATAAACCTATAATAATAATAATAACGTTTGGTTGCTTAAATTCAGAACTATTCTACACAAAAAATTATAATTCTTGTAATATTACGTGAAAAGTTGTGACCTAATTTTGTCATCCACGGAAAGCAGGCATGTTTAGGAATTTGTACTATATTAAAGTAACTTTGTAAAAGGTTCAAGTGGTTGTGTTTTCTGAGGCATAATCTGAAAAATTTCACTTGAATTGATTCTCTTTTCTGTTGACACGAAAGCTCGTAACATTGACATGTATAGGCGTTCGCATGAGCGTTTCTCAAACTTTAGAATTTTTCATCCTGCTACTTTATAAAGTGGTATTCAAGGTGTATTTCACTGAAATGTCTCATTATCAACATTTGTGAAACAGAAATTTGTAATAGAGCCTTTGAGAAATTAATCAAATTCATAATGAAATATAGTAGAGCATGCGTTTATAAAGAAGAAGAGAGCTTGGAGAAGAAATATAAATGTTATACAAGAAATAAATTGCGAAGTTCAATAATATTTAAATTGTAATATTTGGTTTAAAATTATTAAGAATCCTACAATTATTATTACAATTTTTAAAAGAAGCCAACAATATAAATAGATTTTGTTTTCCAAATGGAACAAATAAAATCATAATCTCTTTGGTATTAGTTTCAAAGTAATATCTTTGTAAACCTACATATAAAATACAAACTTAAAGATAAAATATGAAAGTTCTTTCATATACAAGCTAAAGATATGTAGTTCTTTGTTGAAGAAAACTATTTTTTTTTTAAATTTCAATTCTCATTACATATGAAAATAAAATAGAAGCTGAACTATATATGAAAAGTAATAAATTCTTTGAAGACACGCGATGTTTCACCTCAAAAAAACAAGGCACCAATTTCAAACAAAAGCCACAGAACCCTTCATTGTATTTAGTTGAATAACAAACCCAACTTTTACAGATACAATGTATGTATGTATGTACATATACAAAAACGCTTACAGTATAATATGTTAGTAATATGATGCTAGTATATGAAGCATATACAGGAACAATATGCATTGTTGTAAACAAACAAAATATAGTGTATATACGCCAATATATTTTAAAAACCTTAAGTTACGTTGTACCAAACATGTCTGTAAGCAATTACACTTACAGTCTGTGTATATGTACCAAAACTATGGACGAATGAGAGATCACAGTATTATCTTCTATGCGATATGACGAGTGTGTGTGTGTGTGAATGTGTGGCAGAGAAATTGTTACAAAAGCAGGAAGTTAGCGTTAAAATAGCGCAACGAACACGACGTCAAGCTGTCACGTGGTACTGTCACGTGTTCAGAACGGCCCTCGTTCGTAACAAACACGACGTTACATTTTAAATGCTTCTTAACAAAACCGTGGAATTTCAAAAGCTTTACATTTATATATCGCTCCACCATTCATGCACACGACCAATTACAGAATGTTATTCATTTTATTCATTGTTCAATTATGTAACGGAGGTAGAGTGAATTCTCTTCGAATAGGGGTTCCTTTACGTGCGACATTCACGTGGTAATTATTTTAGTTTTGTTTGAATTTTATGCTAATTAAATGTTGCTAATAGCAACTGCTCCTTGGAATATTATGGGGGCATTGAACTAAATACGAGACGAGAATTAAATAAGATTTTTGAACTTGAGTGAAAGAACAATTATTTGCCTTTAGAAATGTAAAAGACGACAGAGTATTAAGATTGATATAGTAACAGTATCATTCGGCCGCAGTAAGATAATGAGGCAAGAGTGCTGATTATAGCTAAAAGCAATCCTTGTTTAGTCCGAGTAATTTATAGAAATTAGGAAATAGATTAAACCAAATTTTAGTCATCTTATTACTGTTTCATCCTTATCGCACCTGCTTGTGTGTAACAAAGTATATGGTGTAATGTTATTACTGCAATCAATCTATGAACATCTACAAAGGATGCAGTCTAAAAAAGTAGCAGTTTTGAAACTTTTTTCAACTTCCTGTGCGAAAGAATGTTAATAGAAACCATAACACGCAGAGAAAAATTAAAATACACTCCGCGTCCATCAAACACAAAAGTTTCACTTCATTTTAATTCATTGCAAATGGCGACTTGGTAGTTCGCATTTCCAAGTATAGTCTCGTTTTCAAAGATTTTTTTTGCAATGAATAGAAATTCATAGAGAACCCTCTTGAACTTTTCTTGGGGGTTGATATAAAAGCATTTTCGCTTCTAAACTATTTTGTTGACACGATTCGGTACGTGTGCCGTTGACTCGATGTATACGCGCGTTTGACGTCGCTCCTGCTGCACCGGGACGGTGAACGATCGTGCACTATTGTAAAACACGCTTTACACCGTAAACATACATCCGTATCACGTGAGGAATCGATCTTCTGATCGTGATCACTCTGTGATTCATTGTACAGCCCTTTTATATTTTACACCATTGTAATACACCGGTCAACAGAGTAAAATTGAATTCGATAAATTGCTAAAATAATTAAATTATAACAAATAAATCAGATTAAAATGAACTAGGGTTGCATATTTATTATTAATATTATTAATATGATGAGTAAACCATGGAACTATAGTCTATTTTAGGTAAATGTAAAGTGCACATTTTGATGAGTACTTGGTAACATTAGGTACCAAATTTAAATTATTTAATTTAAAATTTCGTATAAAATTAATTACCTGTCTATTAAAATATCTTTTGATAAAATTATGTGGTTCATTAATTTAAATCGGTTTACTTTATATATATATATATATATATATATATATATATATATATATATATATATATATATATATAAAAAGAAAAGAAAAGAATTATCACAATTTGTGATCAAATGAGAAAACCTACAATTAAAACCAGTTCAGTTTACTTGTGATAAGAAACATGAACACATTAATAGACAAAGAGGCAGATATGTAACCATGGATACCACAAAAACACACACACACATTCATAAACACGTATCTCGTTCTTATACCTATTATAAGTAGGTACCTATCGCCTAATATGTATCGTGTCAGTATGCACGTTTCGGGAATCTCATGCACACACACACACACACATACCCTTGTGAAGCATAGGGAATCCATCAATCATAATTTACGTATTTCTATAGTGCACCGCGCTCGCGCACTGAGTGCGACCCGCCTGTTTTGTGCACGCGACATGACAACAATGCGAACCATGGTACAACAGCAGACCATTGGCTTACTGTTTGTGCTATATAACAATTGCCACACTTGTGAATTGTTATGGGCGACTCTCGTCTGACACAAGATTTCACTCAGTTCACCCTGGCATGCGTCCTATCAGACAGTCGCAAACTTTAAAAGTCACGATCGCTACGTACACTTGAAACGTATTCTTTTTTGTTGGAAAAAAAAAACGATGTTAAGGAAATGTTACGATAGAGAAATTTGTTAGTTTATACTAGAAACTTAAAGTTTTTCATTGTTTGTATGGTGATAACTTGAATAAACTTTAGAAAAATAATCATTTAACGGAGATTCTTTTAGTAAAATTAATATATTTAAAAATGCATTTTAAGGCATGTTCTTTTTTGGTCCAATATATGCTGAATTACGGCACTGGTTGGATTTAAAATGCGATCGGATTTAATTGAGTATCTACACAATTTGCGTGCTAAATTTGGTTGAAATCTGTTCGTCACCTTTAGAGTAGAAGAAGCGACAAAATATGCTCTTACGACTGGCGAGCGAGCAACCAACAGTTACCAAGTATATGACATTTCAATTTTCGGAATCAGGGCGATGTTAAATGAATATAAGAATGTTATAAACGAATATGTAGAAAAAAAACACACTTTCTGTATTACGGACGGAGAGCTAAAACAATTTGATTATTTACCGATGAAACTTGTATTCATTTTTTTTTTTAAATTTACAGAATTAGATATTGCTTATTATATTTATTGTTAATATAACAATCAAAATTGAGTGTATTGGCTTGTTTTCGAACAAAATTTGAATATAATCTAGACGAAAAATATGATTGAATTACAACTTTGTAGGTATATATGCGTACTGAATAGAATTGAAATCAATTTTAAAAGGAGATTCATGTAATTCAATAGAAACAGATATCGATAAGTTTGTAAAATAATACAAGTACAATATAAAAATTAGTAACTACGTTTGGAAAATGCAAAAACTTTTCATTGGTAATGAACTTAATTGCTATGAATAGCAGTGTAATCTTTAAAAGCATTCTCCACCGGTGAAATGGAAGAGCAGAAGCATCTCGTACTCACAGAAACACATTAAAAAGCTCTTAGAAACCTACAACTTTTGAATCGAATTTATTTTACTCGTTCTCCTTCCGACGAAAATGATACAACTTTTAATATTCATATACTCTTTCTTTACTCATGTATATACCATGAAATATTCTCTTTTTATTCCTTATTTACCAACTACTGGACTATTCCCAGAAGATGAGAATTTCTGCATTTTACATTTCAGTTTTATATATTTTTATTTTTCACTTTTTATAAAGAGCATTACATTTCTATACGCTATTCACAAATTATATCATAAGAAAGATATATAAATGATAATTTGAGCCACTCTTAGTCAATGAGAGAACTTTTTTATTTGATCAATTTTGAAAATCAAATTACATTTCTCGATTTTAAAACATCTTTCTACTGTTCCCGTAAATAATCGTTATAAATGAGGGCAACTGTATTTTTCATATAAACTGTCACATTGATTTCATATTAATTTTAAATAGAAATAACTCTAGCTATGAAATCGAAATATCGCTATATGTCTCTCAATTATATTTAATTGTATCCTATTATTATCATTTTATTGTAAATCCAAGTAAACATTTTTTTCTCTCTGTGTCGATATTATTTGTTGACTGTAAACTTCAGTTGATCGCATATTTAATTCTGTTTAATCGTGCATACAAGTCAATAGCTAGTTTCACTGTTTTTTTTTTATAAATTTCCATGTCGTTAAGATTAGCGAATCGCAATGTTCAGAGCGGTTATATAACATAAACGACAGAAGAGATTGTTTTAAATATAAGCTGAACAAGCGAAGCAAGTAAAAATAAGGCGTACGTAACACTATTCGGTATTCGGTTCCAGTGGTACTCCGCTCTGCAGTGTTGATTATAAATTATATGACGTCATAGAATTAGCATTAGCAAGTGAATTTCTTGACAAATCAAACTATAATCATCTTTCTATTTACTAAGCTTCTGTGGATATTCTAATACTTTCTATGCTACTGCTGTTTGTTATTAATTTACATAATTTAGTGATAATTTACTAGTTAATGGGTGTAGTGTGCCGATTGCATACATTTACTGTAATGTGCATGAATTTTCACGAGTAAGCAAACCGTTATGGTTCATGCATACCTAGTGGCGACACCCTGACGTCATCTCGTGTTTAGCTTAGTACAGTTTGAGTATCACTGTTGTTTTGTTGTCGCGCGCATTGCTGTTCGCAATGTGGTAAAACGCGTACCACAGTTTACTGTTAGTTATGATCGCTACACATGCAACGTATTGTACACCATGCAAACCAAGATTATAGTAAACTAATAAACCCACGGCTTCGACAACTGACATGCGTGTCCCATCGCCCATCGCCCGCCAGACATTTCATGTTCGCTAGCTCTTTTATCTGGCTGTCTGCCTTTGTATGTGTGCATGCGTTGAGCTTTTTGTACTTCTCGCTCTATCACTATCTATTTTTTTTATATAAAGCTTTGCGTTACATGCATACATACAGTGGCGTTTCGCGAAAAAAATGACATATGACTCACAATGATAAACTAAATATAGTGTTACTGATATATCCGATAGTTTATTGCTGTGAAAGGTTACAAGCAAACTATCGATATGTTACTAAATAGCTAAAATTTCGCAGTCTTTTTAGCTGGAGGACTATTTAGACATATTTATTCTTCATATTTATTTTAAGAAATATGTGTGTACCGCTACTGGTATATACAATGTATGCAATGGTGATTCATCACGCGAAAACTTAAGCAAAGACATTTTGAAACTGTCGACTCCTCCTCGCCGATTTTACCCTCATTAAAATGGACGATGAAATAGTAAAATAAATATTATCAAGTCACCCGGGCGCACGCAATGCTGGACTGGTGCGTTTTTTTTTTTTTGTTTATTTAATGCGATATTAAATATGCTAAATTGATTGTCAGTACCACTTACCGCAGTCACGGTTACCACTACTTGTATGACTTGTACAAACGCATGCGCAAGCCCATTACAATTATTAGCATTTAATTTATTTTTTATTTACGCTGTTAAACAGCCCATTCGAATAAATGATGCATGAAACGACTCTTGGAATAATATAAAATACATTTCCAATGTAGAATTGACTTTAAAATACATTTCTATGTTCATTACTCGAATTTGTATTTGAAATTGAAGCATAAATAAAGAATGACTTTTTTGCCTAAAGGTATTTCTCTAACAAGCACGTCAATATACGAAACATATAATTATCCTAATCAATGGTGAGTATAGAATGGCAGAACATGCACATTCAGGTGTCTCTAAGTAGCGCGTGTGCACCGGGGGTAGCTAGATTGTTCTCGCGCGGTCGGACTCGCCGTCTGGCCGGTGTTGGTGTTTGGATCGCGGACACGACTGCGACCGCCCAAGTTCGCGTGACTTGCAGCAATAACACTCTCAGTGCTGCCAACCATCGGCATGGAGATTTATGCCGTCGTCTACCGCATAAGTCTTGTTTTATCACTGTTTGTTCTGGCCGGACCGACGGACGGAAATGGCACAAAAACAGAACATAAATTTCAGTGCACGAAGCTCTGAAAGTGGAGACACTGGGCGACATATTTCAAGCGACACTGTTTCCTCCTTATGTCTATGAATATGAATGATTAAGTAGTCTGCCAACACACAAGACAAGTGACTCTATTATGGCTTACCAAAGCGTGATACAACCGTACTGCTCACTTTTAATAAACTAGAAAGAATTGATTGTTTCATTTATCATTCGTTTGAATTCACAACGTTTTTTAGTTTTATTATTATTTTATACTAATATAGAATCCTAGATTTAAGTTCCAAGCTTTTAAATATATTTAAATTTACGGATAAAAAGAGATAGTAGTATATATTTGTGAAATCCATTCAAGTTGTGTTGCGAGTCTGAGCCAATTTGTAATTCTGTAAAGAGAATCTGTAATATTTTAAAAGGTTTATATAATGTTAATTAAAGTACAAAGCTAATATCGGTTTCGTTTACTAAATATATCATACAGACTTTTTAATATATCTAATGAAAAAAAATCTACAAAAACTGCAGCTTATTCAAAATGAAGTACATTGCAGAATTGCAGATATTTTCAGAATCGCACCATTAATATAACCTAGTGCAAGAACATGAATAGACAATTAATTAAAATAAGAACGTATTTAATGCCTCTCTATTGAAGTTAACATATTAATAACAAACTCATGGAGTATTATATTATGTAAAATTACTATGATTACATCTTCCCTGCATTTGATCGTATTTTTAGAGATAGCAGAACCATTAGAAATGTCAATTAATATAAATCACATTCGTCACGACTTCTACTTATACACTGTCGTCGAACACCGGCTACAAATGAACATTCACGTTATTTATTAGATTCATTTCGTATACTACGAAACGTACGTCAGTTCTCAACTACCTAATATACATATATTGTAACAGACACGTGCGCTAACAAATATATTTTGAGTTCATATGATCATATACACACCCACACACACATACGTACGTTTATTTTTAAATTTATACGCACCAATAATTAAACAGAAAGATATTTTAAACTGGAAGTACAATTCTATTTGTAACATATTTTTACAACGAGTTTTGCAACATGGATCCTCTAATTAAAAGACTGTAGTTGCATATAATAAATTGCAGCAGTGTATTCGTTAATTCAGAACAGCTATTTAGATCATATGTTATCATACGCAGGTGTAGAGTGTCTGAATTGGATTAAGACATTGATAGATTGGTGTTTGCACATGTGTAGCATTCTTAATAATTATATTTACATCGATTTATAATACTTATAACAAAAGTGCTGTATATAATTGCTATAAAGCGATCGAAGTTAGATAGTAAAATAAAACAGTTGTTAACAATATGAATTCTATAAAATTGTTTACTCAAAATTGATTTAAATATACAATAAAAACAACAATTCTCTAAACATGAAATGTGTTTGAAAAGCAATTTTTTAAGAGTTCATAAACAAATTCTTGTGGTTTTATTTTTTGAAGAATACCAATTTTATTGTCAATTAAGTTCGTTTTAAATATTTTTTTTGTGGTATTGCATGTTGCTTGTTCGTTGTTTTCAATTTCTTCCGTGTATGCATGTTTGATAGTTCAAAAGCCAGACATGCAGTTGCAAACGCAATAAACAAGTTGCAACCGAAACATCTGGCATGCAATAAGGAAACATTAGAGATATAAAAAAAAACTCAACCCTCATCTATTGTCGAAGGGTAAAGTCCACGTGGAGATAACACCCCTCTCTTACCACCTCTAATAAACCCCCATTTCCAGTGTCGCAATGACCCTCCTCTACCTTGGAAAACTAACAACAGACTGATACATTTAAGATACGGCAATTCACATTAAATAAAGTGAATGTAATCTAATTTACATTCACGCGAAACTTTTTTCGTTTGTTTCCTTTGTCGTTTCTTGTTCCCAATAGGGTTATTTTTATTTTTGTCTCTCGTCTTTATTTTTTTCGAAATGCGCGACTCGTTTCCAGTAAACGACAGTTTTGTATTTTGCACGCGTTTATTGTCGTGTTAAAAACGAGATAATAGCGGCAGAACTTTTTGTTTTTATCTACTTAACAACGTTTATCTATTCCTCTGATAAAATGAATCTTTACCATTCTACTTTGCCGTTACTTTTATTATAAACGATAATTTGAACACAATTCTTAGAGTTGTTAAAAGAAACATAAAAATAAGTAAATAAATGCAATTTTAATTTCTTCGTTATAAAAGAATTATATAATTTATTGTTTATGTATATATATATATATAAAGAAGTATGTACATATGTAAAAATCTAGCAATATAATCGTGTTATTATAATAATAATACATGTCAGTAGAGGCACAACATTTTCCACATATTTCTGTATCATTTCAAAGACAGCAATTTGCAGAACAAATAAGAGCAAACTCTTTGGTGCAGTAAGATAAACAAGGATCAAATTATATTTACGTTTCCTTAATACCTTGTGTAGAGAATTATAGCGTAATGCTGTTTCCCATCATCATCAACATCAGGAAACTCTGATATTTACAAAACACGAAGTCAAACGTGAACACTGTGCAATGCAACTACATACGTACGTACGTACAACTCAATTTAAAACCGGTAGTCGGCTATTTACTTAACACGCTGCTCGCCTGTAGTAATCCCTAAAGAAAAGTGACCACACACCATCAATAGTGAATCCGATTTCCTGCAGCAAATCCTACTCTAAACTATTATGTTATGGTTTACATGCAAGAGTTAAACTTGTTGCATGTTTGGATTAAACACTTTTAGACCAATTATGCTTTTATTTTGCACATTTGCTATACCTAATAATATTTATTGCAATGACCAAATATAAATAATGCAATGTTTAAATTAATAAAAGCATTCGAAAGTTTGGTTTTAATGGATTCACTTATAGAGAGGAAGGAAAAGTTTACAATTTCATTTGGCTGAAATATGATTTTGGTAATAAAACGCAACAGTCAAGACGGCAACGACGACTTTGGCTTGGCAGTGAAATGCAACCCTCTACCCCTTATTCATTTATCTGTCATCATTATATGACTCCCCTTCAATTTCCCACCAGGTTTATAAATACATACACCTCATTCGCTCGCTCGTTCCTACGTTCGTTCGTTTACCGAACCCTAATATTCTCTGATCTAGAAAGCTTGTGGCACTACAACACATGGCTCAAGTGTTAATGACATCATAATTCAAATTAGTTCATTATTATTAGTACCGTATATATGCTTCGTGTCACTGTTGCTCAGCTTTCAAATTGGAGGGAGAATTGACCGTTAAATTATAGGGTTACTTTTATAACTGGAGTATGAATGTTAATTTCAATAAAAATTCCCACAATTAATTTCAAAATACTCCAAATACATTTAATTATCTAATCTTGATAAACTTTTCGATTTATGCAATGGAATAACTTTAAAACGACACAAATTCAAAATTAATCGTAATACAGAAAAAAATTCATTAATTCTGTTTGGTTTTTTAAGTAAACTAGAATTTATTTATTAGGCCTTATTTTATTACTTGAGATAAATTTATGAATATAGATCATTAGTAAATAAGCAAACAAAAAAAAAATCCAGAAATAACCATTAATAATTCATTTCTAATTAGATGTATATTAGGTTCATGTTTCTATTTTCAAGTGGGGAAAATAAAAAATTGTATTGACAGAATGGGGTGAGCTAATGGAACACTAGTATGGTATTTGTGTCAGCATGACTTGCAGTTTGTAGTACGAGGTTATGTCGTTAGGGGGCTAAGGAATTTTTCGTGTTATGTAAAAAAGAAAATCGTTTATAATATACTAGAAAAAAGAAATGCTAGCTATCAAAGTGCTTTTTTTACTTTATGTATTATGGCACAGCAAAAATGCAACATTCCTGGCGATATTATTACCCTCTTATGAAAATAACTTAGAAATACCATCAAGAATGTGATTCCACTACAAAATAATAATTTTCTGACCAGAAGAGACTATACGCATCTTTCGGTTGGAAAATCAATTTAATCGTTAATGGTTGAAAAATGTTAAAAACTACTGATATTTGCAGAAAAAGATATATTTAATATCTTTTAAGGTGAACCATCAAGTTCGCTAAAACATCGTGCCTTGCAAATGAAAACTAAAACATCGGCCATGTATTGGCCCTAAACTTTCTTTTACGTAGTCAGTATATTTTGATTTGATAGTATATAAATTAAAATATAAAATGTTAAAATTTAACAGAAAATATTTTCATTCATTATGTCCAGTAAAACTGTAAAGTTAGATTATTGTCAGATTTCTAATAAAACATATGTATTTTAGATTTTAAATGTTCGATTCTATAGTAATATACAGAAAATATAATTATTCATTACACATTATTAAATATTATTATGGCCGGACATTTATATTTATATACGTATAATATTTTTAATTATTTACTAACCTTTGTAACGCTTTTTCACTAAACTTATTTGTAACACTGACAATAAATGTTAAATGTCAAAATATTTGATTATTTAAAACAATTGACATACATAGTAGATGCGATTTATTATATATAATTTCCCATACCTACGTAACTATGGCAATATCAATAAGATAAGATCTTGTAACTGGTACTTTTTGAAGAAATGTTTCAAACAAAAGTTGTGCAGAATACTAATATCTTTGAATGTTAATGTAACTATATTTATTGTAAGTACAGCCGTTTCGGAGATATTGCAGAAATTACAAAAAATGACTCAAGTAAACATGCACTTCCGGTTTGAATATGCTTTTCAAAAATAGGAGGTTTTCCTCCCAGGCATATACAAATCTTAAGTTTAAAGTTTCATAATTTTATCTTTAACGGTGTAGGCTGTAGAGCGCACACAGACACACACACACACACACACACAGACGTCATTCCAAAAATAGTCAGACTCGATTCAGGGAAGGTCAAAAGGTGTATTTCCGTTAAAATTTCGAGAATTTTTTTTTTCGTGATTACAATACTTACTTATACTTCGTAAAAGAAAGTAAAAATACTATTCGATGTGTATTTGCATAAAAAATGCTTGGTAAAAATTTCATTTATTTTGATTTTGTATTAATGGAGAAAAAAATATAAAAACTATGAAAAAGTGCCTATTTTGGGGGTTTTTATTTTTTTATCTCCAGTAATACTAGTTAGAAATAAATGACATTTTTATCATGCATTTTTAACGCAAATACACATCGAATGACAAATTTTTTTTTTAAATGAAAACTTCCAAAATAGGCACTTTTTCATAGTTTTTATTTTTTTTCTCCATTAATACAAAATCAAATTAAATGAAATTTTTACCAGGCATTTTTTATGCAAATACACATCGAATGGTATTTTTTTTATTTTCATTTGCAAGACACGATGTTTTTCTAAACGAGCCTGATGGTTCACCTTAAATACGTTATGTAATCCAATGTTTGATCCCCAAAATATGTTGTATCATTTAAAAATATAGATTTGAGCTATAAATTTGATTCTATATCTATACAACTCTGAAGGGAATTGATTGGTTACGGTTCGCATTGATAAAAAAAATCACCCTGATAAAATACCACATCGAACCCCTATTATCAATGGAGTTTTATTTAAACCCAATAACTGAGCTTGTGCGGTCGACAGATTGGATGTATAGAATTAATCTGATTTGATTTTTTTTATATCCCACACTAACGTTTACGCCTCCAGAAATAAAAATAGTTTTTATTATGTTTTATGTGTATGTTAGTTTATGGGTCTGTCAAAGTCAAACAAAATCAAGCAGGCAGTGCTTTATGTAGCAAACAATAATATGAAACTGATAACTTTATTATGAAAGCTATCCGCTTACATTTATCGTAACGATTGATGTAGTCTATATTGTTGATTTATTTCATCAATGTGCTTATTTAAATTCTATTTTAATTGTTCTGTTTTGTGATTTATTTAATGCTTGTATTACAAATAAAGATAGCAAACCATATATATGTAATGTGATATTAGAGACAGAAGCATTTAGAGAAATGTATACCAGTGACTAATATTTATATGTAGGTATACAAATAATGTTGACAGATCCACAAAATATATTTTTAACAGCTATAAATTTATTAAAAATTGCAACTTAATATAAAGGACATCTGACTAATCCTATACTCATACAAGTGTTAAAATTGCACCCATATGGAGTTTGATAATTCGTATGATCCTTGCAGAAAAGAAATTATTGCTGTCTTTTTCAAAATTTAGCGATACCACTATTTCTTGTATAAATGGGAAATAACAGAAGTAGGTGGAATGAGTAAAAAATATTCTAGTTCATAGGTCGATAGCCAGAGAATATTATATCCGCGACCCCAAGATCATAGAGGGTGTAAAAGTATTGGCGAATTGACCATAAATCAATTAAAACTAATGATACGGAAAGCCAATTCCCAATGGAGATCTTTGCCATCATCTTCCGCAATACCAGCGCATACTTCATTCCTATTCTTGCTAGTTACCCTCTTTGTTAAGGGGTGATATTTTCCCACACTTCACATATTTTGAATACAAACGCTAGATATATTCATGGATAACACCGAATAATATAGGTCCCTTGAGAAAAATATTACATTAGGTAACACGGTTGATGCTTTTATAATTGCATTTAAAATTTATACTATTGATATTTTGTGTAGAATTACCCATTCAGAGCGTTATAGATATAAATAAAAACTACTATTAAGCGAAAAATGAGGTAAAACCTGGTTTTTAAATTGAATATATTGATGCAAACTGTCATTTATAGTATTGAGTTACATTTTAAGGATAAAGTAACATTATTATCATTACATTTTATGTGGTTATACATTTAAAACACACTTTAAATCATGACCAATTACAAACTTGAAATCTTTAATGTATTACTGAAATTAAAAAAAATTATATATAAATATTAATTGAGCCACCATTTGTTTAAACATAACATAATTTTTAATGCACAAAGACTTCCAACGCAGCGTAAAACAGAATAAAATAATACAATTTATTATATTATTGCGTTGTATCAATTATGAACAAATCGAATAAATAATTTCCAATTGAATGTTGCATGTTCAAATATATCATACCAATTATAAATGTTCAAATGCCGTGAGGCAATTCAACGATTGCTACAAAGCTTCCAAAGTTATTCGTTGATAAAGAGATGAGATTTCAATATATATATATATATATATATATATATATATATATATATATATATATATATATATATATGTATATATAATATATATGTACGTCTAAGTAAAGATATATAATATTTATTTGGAGCGGTCTTAATAATCATAAAAGTTGATAAATCGTTTCTGTTAATTACGAAACAATGCACACAAGGCATAAATTGCACTCTGAAAAGAAATTAAAATCATTTGATTTACGTTCCTTCAATTAAGAAAAGAAAAGCAGAAGTTGTAGCCATAAATTATTTGAGGTGCACTGACATTTCAACCCTTTCGTTTCTTCATTCATTATTCAGAAAAACAAGACAGCAGTTACATGTTACATAGATAGATGATCGTAATGAAATATTAAACGTTGTTTATTTTAATAATACTATTGCTACCGTCATAAATAATCGAATATTCAAATAGCGTTTTGTTCGGGCGCTTTGTATTATTTCATTCTTCAATACATGATTGAAAGTGTGGTCGAATATATCGAAGATACCAAACCGATTTTATCCAAATTTAAAAAAAATATAAATAAGGTGAACCCTCGAATAAATTTGTTCGTGGTAGACAAGTTTTTATATTAATAGTTAAAAAGAATATATAACTATAGAAAATATGTGCACGAATTGAATTTCCGTTAACGGAAATTGAATTGTATTTATCGAATTGCCGTTATTGAACCATCAGTATTAGTTAAAACCTACAGTAAATTACTATATATAGGTATATAATTTAAGAAATATAATTGATATTTCCTACTATCTCTATTAATAAAGAAAATGAATGCTCTATATTGAAACTTTAATCAACAAAATTGAATATCCTTGTATTGAAAGAGTTAAACTCTTATAAACGTCGAAAAATAAACTCAGCTGACGTAAATATAGCTGTCAATTTTGTTTAATTAACGAATTAATTAATTAATTTTACCCTCTTTGTACTGCACTGCATCAGTAATTAAATTTTAATTATAAAATCTAAATCAGAAACATAACGACTCTTTCAAAACCAGTAAATACCGTAAAAAAGCTCCAAAATAAATCTTAATTAAACAGTGGCAGCGTATAAAAGATCTAAATTATTACATCTTTTGAAATTACACAATCCGGTCCTGATAAAGGTAAACACAACATACCACAATTAGATATCATTGATATTCCCGCAACGAATCTGGTATAAACCGATTGGTATCTACTGTTATCTAATATTGTTACGCGCACAACAAGACCAGCCAGTGGTGTAGGGTGGTGGAAGGGGTTGTGCGTAAATTAAGGGTTGGTTTGCATTAGATTCAAGTCCAAAACGGGGGTTGATAATTGTGATTTATTGGTTTCTATGTCCCACAACGGGGTAGTACACTCCATGCCAAAATTAATTCGCTACGCGCGCGGATGGTGGCTGATATAGAAACTACATATATATATATATATATATATATATATATATATATATATATATATATATATATATATATAGTATATATATATATAGTATACCCCGTTTTCCTAGCGACCCCTATCGATAAGCCAACAATGAACCAACTGAATGTCAGATCAGGGCTGATAAAATCGGGCTATGTACTCGTATCAAAGTTTATTGTAAAAATAATTGGCATAAAATACAAATCAAATATTATCTGATTTCCTGTCTGACGGTTAAGTTATATGCTGGTTTAGTTTTCAATGAGATTATAATTCGTGGAACCAGATATTGATTGTACTTCTCTCATTCATTTTTGCACCGCAATAAGATAATAAGCACTGAGCGCTGAAGTCTTCGCAAAGATTCAAGCAGAGCAGCTTATTATAAACACGTAATCACAAAACATTTTCCCCAGTATTTCTAATTTATTTTCAACTGTTTATTTGTGTAAACATTATAAAATAGCACACAAATAACTGAAAATAAAATTAAAAACCTTATTCGAACATATATATACTGCCGTTCAACCATTAAATTTCAAATTAATTAATAACCTAATTTGTAAACATTACAAATATACCATCTTTACTAAAGAATCACTGACTACGACGAACTCTTCATTTTTTAGACATCTCGAGAAATAATTTGCTTGAAAGATCCGTTTAATTATGAGAGATGAAAGAACGTTAATTATATGAAATATTCAGACCAAGGTACTTCAAGTTCTCCTAGTTTCATAGCACTCTTCGTACATTATAATCAGAAGAAATTAAGAACGAAAAAAAAAAAACAAGTAAATAAAAAAAATATTTTCCTAGAAAAAAAAAATGAAACATGCTGCTGAGGTGTGAACAGGAAACAAGTGATCTGGGATCATTTAAGGTGTTTAGGCCATAAGATAATTCTCACCTGCGGCAACATTACCTAGAATATTTTATGTTTTTTGTTTTTTTTATAGGATAATAAGCCTACCTGCAATATTATACCATGATGGTTTCTTTAAAAAGAAAAAAGCTTTTAAATTGTAATACAGAATATATATATATAATAGAAGATATATAGCAGATATTATTCATTAGATTTCAGTCGACTCAAAAATAATGTTGAAGTAACATTTTCTTTGGTTACATGATCCGAATGATAATAACCAAAATAAGTATGAAAATAAAAAGATCCCATTTTGATTTGATTGTGTTTCAATGCAAACGCCATCATTAAAACGAAACAAAAGAGTAACGCACTGACATTTCGTATCCGTTTTTTTATGATATTCAAATTACAAAACTGTCACGTTAAAGTTAGAAAAGATCGCGTTATTATTCAAGATAGCTTTTAATTACAGTCGTTAACTGCACAAAGCACCCTTTTAAAACTTCACGATAGCAATCAGAACGGCGCAGAATTATACTAGAATTTTCAGCAAAAATGGGAATCAACCCGGTGACTACAAAAACGAATTTTTCTTGTCGCGCGTGTCCTCGTCTATTCTGTTTTCGTTAAAATAATGTTCCATTCATAGAGAAAAATAAGTATTCGACATTATTTTAGCAGCTTTGGAAAAGTGTTACACACAAATAAAAAATTGATATAAAAACGATTAGGAGATAATTAAAATTGTTGTGAATTAATTCTAAAAATCATGGAAGAAAAAGTCATTAATTATAAGATGCGATAAAATAGTTGTTTACTCTGATTTGAAAATCACGCTATAAAAGTTAAACTTAGTAACATGAGAAGGAGATTCAGGTCGGTGAAATTCAGTATGTTACAGATGTTTTTCCTTTCGTTTTGCTAACAACTCTGGTAATCTTCAACAACCTGCTAGGTTAGGGAGATTGAG
The DNA here is from genome assembly GCA_018344505.1 of Nebria ingens riversi. NCBI lineage: Eukaryota > Metazoa > Arthropoda > Insecta > Coleoptera > Carabidae > Nebria > Nebria ingens. Next base: position 34,254 of record JADQWA010000935.1, on the reverse strand, counting down.
TGTTCATTCATAAGCAAGTTTGTTGAATGAGCTCAAGGAATTTCCGAGAACGAAGAAGTTGAAGCCGTACATAGACGAGTCGTTTTCTCCGGTGCTTGTGTATGTAAAACGAAGTTGGCTGCGTAGTTCGGGAAGAAATCAGGTAGTTTTATGATCAAGCTGCGAAGCGATCCTTGTAAAACAGGTGATGCGAGATGAATGTATACTATGTGACGCTTCGACATCAATCCATTCTTCGCTCCCTTGAACCCTTTACCTGTTTTACGAGGTGCTTTGATCTGCCTCTGGGGAGTGGTTACATCGCACTCTTGATTTGTGCATTTTCTTCCCACTGCGCATACTCTCTTTTCCAAGGTGATTTTATACCATGGGGTTTTGTGGAAAAAACAAAACAACTAGAATATCAATTATATTCAAAGAGTCTTATACACTTTTCAAGGAAACTCTGACCATCTAGAATTAATACAAAGCAACAAAAAAACTATAATCCTATATAGCTTTTACGGTAAATGTAAGTATGCAGGAAATATACACATTAATCAGTAAAGGCGTATAATTTTACCATGCAAACTAAGTATATGCAGAAATGCGTACTTATAGCAATGAACATGTAATATTTCCGATCGGTTTGGAAAAATGGTAAAAAAGAAATATTCTTTACAAATGCAATTCATGACCCTAACCAAATAGCAACTGCACCTATATTTGAATCATGTCGAACAAATAATAAACAAATTTATGAAAACCACACGAAAATTAATATAGGTACCCTTAAATATAGACATTTGTACGCATGAAATCCATACCCTAGACTTTCTTACAATTACCAAAAATCTGTTGATCAATAATAAAACAAAAATCACACCAGTAATATCAAGCGTGAAAATAACCAGAAACTTAACATGCTATAGTTATAAACCGTCAGTTAGCAGTTCGTTATGGTCAATATCGAGCTGGCTACACACTACTATGCCATATGTCACGGGAATATACGTATATCGGTTGTGCAAATCGCGTGACAGCCACACCGAACTCTTGCTTCCTGCGTTCCATTTCACCCTTTTGCCCCTAAGGTCAGACCGGAGGGACAAAGAGACATTGCACGCACATTAGACGGAGAAAGAAAAGCCACTGGTTTACTCATCTAGCGCGTCAGCTGAGCGGATGCTACTGAGAGATCGATAGTTGAACACCTGCGATATTCATTAGAGTCTCTTCGAATAGCGTTAAACTTTACGTTTTATTATGACGATTCTTTCGTTTTTCATCTGTAATCATACAGTGATTTTGTAAGGGAAGGACAGCGGAAATTGTATAGAGCGATGCGTGCTTGAGTTTTTGTATAATTTTTCGTGATTAAATACGTTATTATGTAGTTTGTTTTATTTTTAAAATCTATTCTTTCTTATAAAGTACTGATTTACATTTTATATGAATCTCATCCTAAATTGATGCTGCAACTTGAGATATCAATATTTGAAAACTAATTCATGTTATATTAAATAATTGTCGATTTCTATTAGTTTGTGTGTATTCCGCATTGTGAATATAAATAAGTTATGAATATCAATGTGCATTGACTATTAATGTCAACTTATGTCATTCCATAAATTAATTACAACACGATATACTTTTTAAAAAAGTGACACATACTTCGTAAATAACCAATGGGGTATTAATGCTAATTACTTATCAAATAATAATATTACTTACATGAAAACACAAACAAAAAAAAACCCATTAAGCAAATTGAAATATTTTGTATATATTTCCAATAATTATCCTTAAAGTTCTATTTGTCTCCTAAAATGTCTATTTTGTGTAAAATATAGAAATGTTATTTAGTAAAATGTATTTCATTATGCACATGTGTATAATAGACACAAATTATAATCAAGTGAATTAATAATACGAATAACCGTAAATTACATATCTAATATACGTCTAATAATTTTGAATTTTACTACCATAATGTGAATTGCGGACAACGAATTACACAGCCAGAATAATGCATTTAAAATATCAGTCCAACACAATTTAATTATAATTTGTGCTTGTAGTTGTGTTATGAAGAACATTACGTATACAGCTAGCCTAATGGGACCAATAGTTCATTAGTTGGATAGAGTTAAACAAGATTCAAGTTTGACCATTCATATTCATTAAATGTTGAAAGTTCACACAGGCCCAGAGAAAACTGAAGTCTATGTGCTCATTTCCTTAACCAAAACTTTTCCTAGCCATCAAAAGTCAGAGACGTTTGTAATTATTTAGATATGAGGCTCAAAATGAACTTTGAATAAAAATCTCTTAAATACATTATTCGCACCCTTATAGGAGCCTAGGTTTTCTCAGTCGACCAGCGGGATATAACCTTCACAGGTAAAACGGCAACATGTTTATTTCAGTGTCCGCTAATCTCGAAGCCTTTCAACATCGCCACCTGTATGATCAATAATTGAACCTGATCCGCGCGATTGTCACCTGATACTGTAGCAACCAGAAACACCAGCTGGGTAAATGTTTTTCCCACGGATACTTACCATCAACCATTCGCTTCCCTCTGTCTCCCCTGGTGCAACCCTAACATTTCCTTCCTTTACCATCACGTTTCGATACCATTTGAAGATGTTATTTTGCTTCTGACGCTTTCTCAAGTTCGTCTCTTTGCCATTACACGCAGTGGTACGATGTGCACTTATACTCGCCATCGCATAACGCTTTATGAAAGTACTGTACGCTGGATATATCTTCCACATATGCCTAGCGAAAGATGTAAATCTTTATCTTATAGATGTTGCGAGCAGAACATGTAATAGCGCTCTTTTCCCAGGCTTTTATAGATATTACAAATATCACATAGTTTCTGATAATATTCGCTTTTTGAACAAAAAATGTAATATTAGAATATTCAATAATATCACAGAATTAATATATAATTTTTATTGGTTCTTGTTTATGTTGACCTCTACCTAATCATTTTAAAAGATTGAATATATAAATTGGTTATTTAGAACAAAAACTCACAGAAAAATGCAGAAAATTTCGATTTTTTACAATAACAAAATTAATGGCTTTATTTCACAAAAAAATAATTATGAAAAGTATATTATGAATATTTTCGTACGTGAAATGCATATCCTTGCAATTCTTCACTAAAATGAATAAAAAATAAATTCTTTTCACTACATTGTTTTAGCTTTTCCATAGAAATAAAAATGAAAACTAATTTAATTTTAAATATATCACAATGAGGTTTATTGAATATAGTCGTTAAAAATTCATTTGTTTTTATAAAACAAACAAATATTATACATTTAATAAACACACAGTAATAATTTCAATATGTGCATGCCATATTCTCGCTCTTTGCATTAGTTTTACGAAAGTTTATTCATTAATAATTATAAAATATTGGACACAGTTATAACAAATAAACGAAACTTATTTCATTATTTATCAAAAAAGTTTAAAATTCTCAAATTAACTTCAGAATGAATGCGACTTTGATAGGACTGAAATGTATAAAGCTAAAACCAGTATTGGTGAATCCAATTACATTGACAGATTTTTCTCTTACGTTTAAATATAGCAAAAGATGAGGTCAAAGCGTTATATCATGAATAAATAAAACAAGACGATACTGAGATGACGACACCTACGGTAGACATAGGAAATGTTGATAAAGAAAAAAAACTACTCTACGATCCGCGACAAGTAAAGATCAAAACAGCCGTAAAGCACAAAGGAATAGTGCGCTAGTTCCGTTCAGTAAAAAGATAAAGTCGAAACGAATCGATAAAAGAGCTGTTTTCTGGAGCGATTGACAGTCTGTTCCTCTTTACTCCTTCGCTTTGGTACCTCATTTCTCCGTTATAAACAGCGTCGCACCATGCAGCACATTGCATATGGTACAAAACGTACCAACGCTAAGTGAATTCTTTTATATCATACAGACTACATTTACAGGTTTTATTCAAAGAAACTTGTTTTGTGGTGAGAAAATGATGTTTTTTAGTCTTTAAACTATAGAAATGAAACATAAACTTTTGTTCAATAAAAAATAAACCTTATCCGTCATAGTTTTCTACATTGTCATGAAAACAATTATAAATCACAAGTTATTTTAAAAAAAAAAAGGTCTTTAGCGATTTTAACAATAATTAATAAAAAATAATAATACTTCATGACAATTACAATAATTTATTATATTTATGACGAAAATGCTATAATTTAGAGTTGCAATTATAGTGGAAATTGCAATATAAAATAATAAGACTGAAACATTTGTGAATACGGTGCTGTAATTTTAAGATGACATCGCCCTTGTCAGCTTTGCATACCTATACGTGTATAACCTTTGTGATTTGAGTGTGTATATAGTATCTAAATATGTGTGAGTTATATGCACGCGTCACAGTTCGATAACACGTTGTATCAACGTTCGATATCTTTGTAATGGGGAAAGTGCATGATGCTTTCACACAATACTGTCTATATATATGTAGGTATTACGAAACGCGAGAAGAAGACGCCTGTACTTAGATAGGCATCTGCCTTGTATGTATGTACACGTTTTATACATAAGAATGTCTATAGGAGAGAGTGTCTTCCATCCAGTTCAGGATCAGTTTCGAATCGAGTCAGTGTCATGGAAAAGATTGCCCATGTATATGTATTGACAAGTTGTCATATATTATTTTATTTTGTTGGTGTGAATCTGAGATTGTTTGATTATAATCACACCGAAATTATACAAGGGGTAGGAACATGCCTAGTAAAAACATAAAAGTAACATCCTTTGTTTAATTGCGATCATTTCCAATTGAAATATTGAAGAAAAGGACATACAATGAAGAGACTCTTCCTAGAGCAACTCTAGTGTGTTAATTTTTTGATTAATTCTAATCAAATAACTTTGGATAACTAAATCTTGAACGAATTATATTGTAAAATGAGATCACTATTGTGTTTTGCGGTAACGACATCACTTGAATCCTTTTCCAACGACCAATAAAGCTAAAATGGAGCAGAACGCATAAAGATAATTAAAAATAAAACACAACTCAGGTTAACTATTAATTCCGGTAATACAATTACACGGATAACCTTCGCCATCAGATCCAAAGAGTTGGCCTGATGCCAAAGTAGGCGTACTTTTAACACCTTGCAGGTAAAACATAACTTGCATCTTAGCGCTGTGAATTTAATTGCTGTGATACGAACATTTCCATGTATAATCTTATTGATTTACAATCTTTGGAGCCTGTAAATTGTTAGTTCAAACACATAGTTCATTCCTAGATCATTTTACGTTTGTATTATGAAGAGAAAACGGTAGTTTTAGTTTTCTACGTTTAATTAATCAATGCCATAGTTTTATTTGGTACTTGACCCTTCATAGAATGTGAATGGTTTCCATATGGAAACAGCTTACTTGATGTAAGTGGAAAGATCTTTCCTTATTAGAATATTCTGTGAGTAATAGCGGTTGAGACCCCTAAGAAGCGATGATGGAAAAACATGGAGGAATATAGTGTAGTGCGTGTAAAAAACAGCGTACTTGATCTAAATGGTTCCCCAAGCTGGCAAACCGCGAACATAAACCACAAGTTGACCTCAAGCGTGGCCTAGTGCCATCTCGTTCTAGCGCAATGGCATAGTGGTGGGTCCTTGTCGGGTGCGGGATGATTTGTGAACTGGCCAGTCCCATCATTGGCACCTGTGCTCTAACTGCAAAGTACATAAGCACCCACTTTTGTATACTCATATATGCGTCGGTCGGTACGTTGGCTGCCTAGGTGTGTGGCTTGCCTCATCATACGTACGTACGTGCTTCTATAAAGCGGCTCGGATAAATATGTGATTTAGGTGAATGTTCACTTTCAAGCCAAGACGCACTTGACGTTTTATCGCATAAAATAATGGGTTAATAACAGTGTTAAACGGTTGAGTTATTAGAAGCCGACAATGCAAAATGTATTTGCTACGTTGTTAAGATCAAATATAAATATGTCAAATGAATTACATATTGTGGTTTATTTTGTTCTATCAAGCAGATCTTGACTTCCTGTATGTAACAAGCCATGCATTTTATACGTATTATTAATAATTACCAAAATCATTTTCAAATTGGTATAGAATATAATTACGAAAATATGCCATACCATAAATAAGACACCTTTACATCCGCATAGAAATATTATTACTTAAAGCATGCCAAATGCACGAAAATCCCTATAGATTATTTCTTAAGTCGATTATCAACTGAGCTAAGAATAAACAAGTGCGAATTCTTTAGGTGAAATCCATTCCTCTTTCAAGTGGCGCTAAATGGGCCATAAAACACCTTCACGGTACCATGCTAAAAGCTAAAATCTGGAGTTTTAGAATAAATAAATATATGGATACAAATGAATCCTAAGCACACACGCATACAATAATGGCAATATAATCCTTAAGGGTGTTGCGCGGCGTTCGCTTTGCAGATAACACTAAATAAGGCTATTCTTTTCTCTATCAGAAAAGTTACTGCATATCGAATACGTATTATCTAACTACACTCACCTACTCGGGATACTAACAAGAAATGCTACCTTATCTAGCGGAGAACATCAATTTGAGTGCGCTGGGATTGAGTAGAAATGGATTAAGGAGTAACTTGTGCAGTGCACAAAAATGTATATATTGTGATTTAATTCCAAATGAAATTTAATTTATATTTCTCTTCTTGATAAAAGAAAATAAGAAATTTTATTGCTCGTGGTTTCACTGCAGTTGCTCTAGCGTTACTGGAAATAGCAATCTTTGGAAAAATATGAGAGACATTCGAGAGATGTGCATTAAAACTGAAAATATTTGTTGTATTCCATCAACAGTATCAACTGTGTCAATCGGAATTCTATGTATAGTAGTACATTAGAGCCGATCTCTTCCTCTCTGAGTCACTGTCATTCAATGCAGGTCATGTGACAGAAATTGGTGATGTGTTCTTGTTTCAAACATGTACTACAGCGACCAGTACCTATGTATGTATGTAGTTTGAGTATGTAACGTTAGTGTTATGCAAAGCAACAATTTCAAACGTATCTACCTTAGCTATCTATATGTGTGCATAATGACTATGATTAGAGACCGTTCGGATATATGTACTGTATGTACATACATACATACACGTTGTAATTGTGGCACGTTCTCAATTGCAATTCACCCATGATTCTCAACCATTTCTAAGCTTTAGCCTTCTGGGTTTAATTACAAACAAACAAAATATTAATATTTTATTTAGTGAAGGACACGAAATTGAAATCAGTTTACGTGTTAAGCGAAATGTAATAAAATAATAAATCAAAATAGTGGTTGTTTCTCAAAATATGTTTTATTCATTTCCATTTACTCCTAAGTCTAAGAGATTTGTCAATAATGGTGTAAGAACGTTAAAGATATTTCTAAAAATGTTGCAAATTGAACAGTTTGAGTACTACTGGTGATCGGGTAACCAACGGCATCAAATAACAACAGCTAACCGCAACAATTTAACATGATGGTGACTTGTTATAAGATCATCATATGGGTAGCACAAGCCGGTCAACTTGTAATTAACTATTATGTAAAAAAGGGAATAAAATATGAACAGTGTAAACGATGAGCGAACGGTCACTCTAGTTGGCCGACATACCAAGTAATAGAGATCCGCGATACCGATGTTTGTTTACGCCTTGTAACTTGCCTATCTCTAAACGATATTCCCTACCTTCAAGCCTGATGCATTCTTATTTCTATATCATCGCAAAAAAGGATATTACGGTCGATCGAGAACGTTGTACTCGGTTGCACATATCATCACTGACATGTTTGCATATGCATACTATTATGAGTAGATCATTTTGATAAGTGTGCATTTTTAATTAGCCACTTCAATGTCGCACAAAAAAAGATATAATCACCTAAATTATGATTGTACGTTTAGCTTTCAGCATCCAACATATTAAACATCAATTATTATTATTATTGCCTATAGTTATTTATTTGGGGTAATAATTCTCAGCCAGCTGAAGTATTAATATCCATCCATAAAAGTGTGAAATGATGGTTGATAATTGGCCGCGTGCAGATAATACTACTATCAAGTTAGAAATATGATATGACCTTGGCCACGTTTTCGGTCCAGAGCCGACGAAGTGAAAATTACTCTCGTTAGCACCCCGAGAATGCGGACACCTGTCATTGGCCACGATGAGGGTCCATGAGGCCAAGGCAGAAGGTCCACATCGCCCGGGTAATGGTTGTTGGAAAAAGTTGCGTTATGTGCGTTCGTGTGTCGATCGATCGGCCGGAAATCGTTTACTATTTAGAAGGATCAACGCCTCTTAATGACTAGTGCTGCCGAAGATCGATAAACAATTAATTATCGATCCGTTTGACTTGCGATCCGAAATTAAACGCTTACCCACATCGGTCTATGGAAATTCATGTAAATGTAGTATATTTTTCAATTATTTTAAATATAAATAAATAATAGATTGCTTAAAAATTCTTGTTGCAGCAAACTTTTATTAGATGATTACAATTTAAACGTGTTTCTTCAGAATATAAAAACTTGCCATGCCCACATTGTCTCACATACATTTTGATACAAAACTTATTACGTATCACCGGATTAATGCATCAATTAATTAACGCTCCAACGAACATATCGTAGATAATATGTAAAACGTGCAACGCTACAATCTCGAAATTCGGTAGGATTATCAGCACCAACACGAGAACGATCTTTGAAATGTTTCTTTGATGTACCCTGCCGATACGATAATTATTCTCGAAAGTTGCATTTCATACGTAAACAGGTAAAATCATATCGCAGAGCACACACACCAAACAGCTGCGTCCGAAAACAGATTAAGAAATCGTATCAGGTTATTCGAAAAGTAATTTCTCAAGTTCACCTGTCTGATTTGTTTCGCCGAAAAAATCATAGGAAATTAAAAGCCAAACTGCTATTCAGTCACACAGCATGGGATGCTTTTTGATGTGGGAATTTGATAATTTATCGAGAAATTATTCATTTTAAATTCTAGTCTACGGATTGAGTTATTTTTCGGGAATGTGTATAGAATTTAAATAAAATCCTCCATTTTGTCGTACAATATTTTAATGTGATGATAGTTCTTTTAAAGTAATAGCAAAATAAATAAAAATATTCTAAATTATATTTAATTTTATTATATATTTAATAAAAGTCTCAATTAATATAAATTAATATTTAAACAAACTCCGGTGGTCAATTGTGATTCACACTAATAAAATACTTGAAATCTCTATCATTTTAACTGTAGTTTAATTTATTACCTCCCTAAAGTATTTTATGAAACATAGATACAATTAAAAAAAATCATTTGTTCGCAATAGTTCCATTTGCACAGCGTGTAACTGCGCTACTAAGTAACACAATAACTTAGTATCAAGTAAGAAGTCTCATGAGTCACAATGTTATCAATGATTAGTAAAACAGGAGGGGTTGTGGTGTGTTGAATACAAAATAAGTTCAAACAAATCCAACCCTTATCAAACATCCACATAGCAGTCATCGAATGGGTGCTGCGAGTGAAGAAAGGGGTGCTTCCGGTAACCAACTCAATTTGTTCATTTCTGTCAGGTTAGAGGGGCGAATATTCGGAATTAAACATTTTCACAGCAAGATTTATGGTGTATTAAATGGTTTCGAGTCTATTGTATGGTTTAACCCTCCAACTAGCTACGCGGACTAACTTAGTGGGGGGCAGTGTGTTTTATTGAATGCGGCTTTTTTTCATCTAGCCTTAGTTAAATATTGTGTGTGTTTGATTATGATTTACATTCGTGAATTTAAAGTTTAATTTCATTTCGGAGGGCGAGTGGGTGGCCCCAGAATCGCACACAGGGGGGTTTTGATGATTTTAGGCCGCCCTTAGGGTGTAGTCATAGATTAGATCTACTAACCACTGGATTTAATATAGTTTAAAATTGTTATTTGCTTTTGTTGTACCGGAAGGAAACACCGTTTTAATATTTAAGTGGAGTTGAAATCAACAAAACTAATCATTAAAACAAATTGATAAATTGTGGAAATATTGCCTGAATAAATTTTTAATAAAATCACATTATCTACATATATTTACAAATTAAGAAATAATAAAGATAATTATGAATAATATAGCGCCTAGGCATTTGCAACTATAGTGATATTTTCTGAATTATTTTATTTGATAATGTGAAATAACGTCACGTCTTCAATTAAGTTTTGAAATGTTACATTGAAGTTAAATTCCATTTTATATGCAGAAAGATAAAAACTTCATAATAAACTACTCATCTAAAATGTGTGGTAATTACGAATTATGAAAATAGAATCTAAAAGTATAAGTTGTCTGAAATGAACCAAAACTTTGCATAACTGTTGAAACAACGTTTCAAATATAAAATAGTGAACAAAGAAAAAGTTACATTTGCATGAGCGCATTTCGTTACAGCAGAATTTCATGTGCTTTTCCACTCATCATGATGAGACTATCACAAAAGAGACAAGTTCATATTATTTCGCGCACAGATGGCAGCACCAGTACTAGTGTAATGTATACAGAGTCTAGCCAACTCATTTAACTTATACAACACTGCGCAAACTAACTTTTAAATACGATGCAAGTCACTGAAATGAACCCGCACAATTCGTCATAGAAGTAATTACCTTTTAAATATGAATAAACCAATTAATAATTTACTCAACGACACACTCATTAGTTTGCAATTGAACGAGTCTTCTATACTTATACGTACATACATACATATATACAACGCAGTTCTACAAAAACAAGATAAAATATTCTTAGAGAATCGTATATATAAAAATAAAATTACCATGTCAAAAATTCATATAATTCTCGTAATTGCTTATGTTTTATACCAATCGGTAAATAAAAATTAAAAAAAAAAACATCTGCAGTGCCTTGCACTGAACTTTCTTATACGTAGATATACAAATATTAATTTGACAGTGCCATCATATTACTTTCAACAGTTTAGACTGTAGATGGCTTATACACAGACAGATGTCATTCCAAAACAAAATTAAAATCTGGCTCGATTCAGGGAAGGTCAAAAGGTGTATTTCCGTTAAAATCTCGAAATCATTTTTTTATTATTTCGTGTAAGAAAATAAAAATAAACATCAAAGTGAAAACTTTAGTAGAAGTACACACTAGGGCGGAGTGGGGTGCGCATATAGCAATTTGAAATCTAGATCACGTGTGGTGTAAATTGAAACCAATGGTTTTGCTTAAAAGGGTGTGTATTATATACGTCGTAGTCGTGTGATAAAGTGCCTCAAGTCTCGCGATAAACTTATGTGACGTCACAATCGTCACGTGGCTTCTAGTACAATGAGTGGTGACCGTTCACTAAACTACAATATGTCAAACTGGACCGCTTAAGTCCGCTTGGCCGTTCGCTGTGTAGCGAAGAGGTGATAAGTAGCTATCGATTATTAGATGAAGTGACCTAAATATGGAACTCATTTAGATTGAAAGAAAGATAGAATTAAATACGTCGTTGGGAAAACAAAATTGATATAGTGTGCTTGAGGATTTTGTATTTTTATTTAATAATATTATTTTTTAGTTGTTTTAATAAAGACTACTAATGATGGATCGTTATTTTCTGTGTTGATCGTCAATGTTTTATAAAAAGTTATTATTATGCACATAGTCGTTAGCAAACATATTAAAGTCTAAAACTTCATTTAAAATTTAAACGAATGCATGCTTCAAATAAACCATAAGTTTTGTGGAAACACCGAATACACACCAAAATCGATTTTAAGTAAAAGTAATAGTAAACAATTTATTTATTTCCTTCTTAGAATGGATGAAATTTTAAAATATTACTAGTTTCTACTGTTGGAAAATAAATAGAAAATATCGCATTTCATAATAAAATTAATTTACCCTTAGAGCATATTAAAAAGATCCGTCACAAACGTTTTAAGTAGTGTACACAACATATTAGGGCTTATGATGTAAAGACCCCGGTGGCTGCTACATTATTCATGCAGTGGTTTCATGAATAAAAAGGCCGCCAGTGCTGGTGTACTAAAAACAAATACGAAATCTGTGTGTTGACGAAATTATATCATTAGGGGCGTGTAAACAGCCATAATACACTCGTATTTCATATCCGCAGTTAATGTATTATAAACAACAAGAGAATGAGTGAATATATGCGAGTGAGCGTTTATAATCTGGAATCTAATATGATGGCGCTGATGGCGGTGGCGAAAGTTGGAATTGACAGTGGGACGCATGCGTCCAGTCATCATCGGGTCACGACATGTTGGTTTCGGTAAGATTTATGTGTATTTACGCGTGATGTGGCTCCATAAACACCCCGAGCTCCTAAACACCTCGTATGGGGTAATTGTACGACATGCTATTATATTGTTGGTTACCTGTGGCCGGTAGTTGGCACAACAGGCGGCCCGGGCCTCAATCAAATATTCACTTAACCCCTTTCACTCACATGACAACAAACTCCAGCTACCACATTTCTCTAACATGCCGTTCTATTACATTTTCTTACGGTTTATTATTGTTTCATTTGATTAAAACATTAATTTCCTATCATTTGTATCTAATGTATAATAACGATTGTGAAAACGATATCAAAATATAAATTACTGTCATCTTGGTGTTAAACCGAGCAAGATGAGTTCCAAAATATGACAGTTTATACCATTTGTCTCACCAGCAACCATTTGTACTGAAGTTTAGTGGCACAATGCCATTGATAGAGCGATCTGAAGAGGGTGGACTCTAGCCAGAACTACTTCGCTCAACAATTTCGTTTCTAGAATAGCGAGAAACGAAGCAACAGTTCTATTACAATAAATCATAAATGGAGATGTAATGTTATGTGAAATGGTTTCGTTCAAGCATGCGTTATGCGTAACTCCAGAACTGTCTTTAGTCATACATGTAATTATATCATTAGTTAATTATAAATGACATATGTTACGCCGGAATTATATAAACTGAGAAAATATTTGTTCCGGTAAACAACTTCTGGAGATTCACTCATATTCTGAGAATAGTCTACAAAACACACCTATATAAATACTATACCATATAATGAAACTAATTCAATTTCATTATCTTCGTGACACGAATTTTTCTTATTTAAATATATATCGTAGATACCCTTATTTCATACCTTATCTTCCATATCCTAAATTTACTTTAATATATACGTATATTTGAGTAAATCTAAATTAAAAAACCTTTTTTTTTTTGACAGTTATAAATGATTTTTTTAAATTCAGTATTAAAAAAATTATAATAGTCCCCCAAAGACACTCAAAACAGTTTTTATCATAAATACTTAATGACAATAATTAATCCATTATTAAATTAATTAAATGATAATAACATCCCTAAATATCGTTGCGTCTAACGTTATACTATTTAACCATTCAGGGTATCAATTTGTGTTTATGTTAGCGATTTTTTTGCTGAATAAGCAAACGATCACCAAAGAACGTATTTATTTTTAAAAAACACATTGATGCTAATTTAATCGTTTGTGTACGAATTTTTTAAATATTGGTTCTGTTCGTGGCTGGCTGATAGCGATCTGGGGTCGTAGCGGGCTATGAATAGAACGTGAAGTTTTTTTATAAAGACGTTTTCTTTTCTTGTAGAGCGCGCATTATAAACAGTGTAACGTTAGTAATGACAGCCAACTTGATTGATGACGTTAAATAAAGTCATTACAAAAATAATGTCACAGCGGTGTCATTAGGTCAGCACGCAAAACTTCAACGTATATAAACATATATATATATATATATATACTATAGTACATTTTTATACACTCACCAAAGCTGGTTATGTATTATAGTTGTATGTGTTTTGGCAAATGCAGGACCGTATTTTTTTTATAATGTCATAATTCCTGTTACCCTATTACTTTAGAATGTATAATATTTTCTGCTAGGACAACAAAATAAACTTCACTATTTGGTGTTATGATCTATATAATAAATTACAAATAGAAACTTAGAATATAATTATTTGTTATAATGCCTGAAAATCGTTGAATATGGTCCTGTAAAATGAACGTTACAATAGGTAAAACATTACAGACCACCCGCTAGGCACCATTCGTTCAAAGCTCACTTTAATATGACGCGAAAAAATTACTACCTCACGTGTGGACGGGAAAGGTTTCGGGTTTGAATTCATTGGGTGTTGATGACGGAAACTAAAACGAAACTCGACACACTAATTGCAGTCTTAATATTTTGCGAATATAAACGTTGCGCAGACCAAGCCACTGTTGACGTTCATTAAAACTGTATTATAAAGCGATGATTTATTTCGAGGCGTTCTGGAAAGTTTTTCTTCAGTGTGAATTACAATATATGAACACGTTACTTTATTTTGTTTGAAATATATCAGAAGATTAATTATATGTCATTATTACGTATGATTACGAATATCGAACCAAAGTTTCGACACGTTCAACCTGGTTACGTGGTTAGGCATTGGATGTATTCTTTAATTTTATTTTATTATATTTACATTAAAAAATAATGTTTTTCTTTTATGATTTTTAAAACATATAAATAGTCCTTAGGCTTTGCGTTGTACATACTGTAATATTTCTTTTCTAAACTCACAGACCAATTAACTTTTTCATTAAAAAATATAATTAAATGCTGATTTTGCGCCATGGAATTTAAATTATAACAGTATTGCAAATAATCAACGCGATTTAAAATGATATTTATTAATGGGTCTAAATTTGGCATTTCAAATACAGGCTTGGTGGTAAGGTGATCATAAAACCACAAAAGGTAGTTAAATATTAATCGATTACTATCACATGGCCCACAGAGGAGTGATTGCAAGTATAAGAACAATAAGAACAGCTTAGGACAAGTGTGCTTTTTTAATTTGTAAACAAAAACATTAAAAATCACGAAATTAATATTATTTTTATATGCAATATCAAGAATTATTCGTATTTGTAGAGAAAATTCACTCGGACATTTATTATATTATAGTTTAACTATTCTGACTTATAACAATGTGTAAACTGGCATTTATGTCAACACCTCTAACCTCTCAACATGGTGGACTGTGGAGACAATTAATTCGTTCGCCATTGGCCATTAGTTACATTTAATCTGTTGATATTTTTCACACTGCTTTAATGTGGTACTCCGACGTCTGACCGCTGAAAATATAGTTTCCTGATATCGCGCGGTCTACCCTCTGCGATAAACAATCGAACGACCTACACGACACCCTCTTGCCTTGCAACGTGAAACTTCACGCGACGCCCGAGCGTAATAAATTCAAATTTGATTAAGTTGAAATGTACCGTAAAAATATTGACCCTGATAACAGAACATCAAACGGAATTTTATCGTTATAGTTGACCTAGAATATTATTTTTATAAAAAAATCTACCCCTATCTTGTAAAGATTTTTCAATTTCAATATTTTAACAGAACCAATTATTTTTGTTATATTATACGTAATTATTTTTTATAATTTGATACCCTAAAAAAGGTTTTAACCTTATATCAAACATTTGGGGTCAAAAATCAGATGATTTAATCGGTAAAAGAAATCAAAAAATGTAATATTATTAAAACGATTTTATAGCAACACATACCTAGATAAATAATTTTTATCGTGTAATGTGACCCAATCTATAAAAACAACTTTGAAACACATGATTGTACATTTGTATGATTAATACTTTTTATTTTTTTCATAGCAAACGTTTAAAGTAAATTTTCTAAATTTGCGTGACTACTAAACTAAATAAGAATTTTTTTTACGTTGTTCATTAAATAAATATTGCCTTTAAATAATAACTATTAATTATATCAAGTATTACATGTAAACATTATCAATTAAATAAACTCTGTTTATAAATACAAAATTATTATTTATTTATGAATTAAAGTAACATTGCATGTTGCAAAGAAATTGTTTTTTGTGCGATCGAAATTATATGAATTATTTAATGGAGTACACCAGTATAATAACCATGATTACTTTTATCTCTGAGTATTAATGATCGCGCTAAAGTAATGAATTATGATAAATCATTATAGTTTATTTCAAAGAATTATAAAAAATAGTGAAATACTTCTACAATTCAAAATTAACATAATGCACTTTCAACCAGTGAAATGTTGCATAAATGAAATGAAATTATATTTGTGCGTGATATTCTATAATAAAAAAAATAAAATTCTACTCGTATGTCTACTGGCATAAAAATACTAACGGAAATAATATTTTATACTTTATCTTCATGGTAGAACGTTTTAAATAAAATATTTGTTCTATTTACGTATTTAAAGCTTCGTATGACGTATGTATGTGCATAGAAATACGATTTTGTTTACCCTATAAAACACCGTAATCATAACAAGATCGAAACGTATTATCAGTTCTAAATATAGGCAATGATTTATTTTTAGTTTATAACAAAATTTTTACTTGTGGAACCGTTGATTATTTTAGTATATATAACAAAATGATTTGCTGTTACTAATCATTAAAAATACAGGAAACAATTAATATCCATATACGTATGTATTAGGTAATATTGAAAATCCAGCGTGAGGCACTCCCTCTTTTGCCCTCACGTGAATGTGCATATAAGTATATAAAAATTGATCGTTAAAAACAATTCTTATTTGATTGACAGTTTAGGGTAGTTGAATGCCGTTTACTTAAAATCCAATATTTCCTAATTTATATGCTGCTATTGGCGGCCATTATAAAGGGTCGGCCGCGTGACTTGCCAAGAACTGTTGCCCTGTTGCGTGCTGCCAACATAAAGCAGAATAAAAACGATTTCCACCGCTTACGGAAATATAACTCTAGGAGAATTCAATTATTTTTTGGCAGGCCATCGACTTTATCATGCAATAACTGAATATTCACAAAAACTGAAATTTGATATTCGTTTCTTTCGAATTATGCTTATCCAGAACTGGCACGGTTATTTTTATTTCTCCAAGAAATCTATAAGGCGATAATACTTAGATTTTCTTTCATCAACCTTTACAATATTGTCGCGACATTTATTTATAATACATGCAATACATTTCGAAATAAATAATTTACTAAATAGTAAATGTTTTCTTAGAGGAATTTATCAAGATTAGAAAACAACATATCAAATATAAAGTTATCTTATAGGTATTACAAAAGTTAGATGCCATAATATTTTCTAACCTTAAATTAAATAGTCAATCAAATCTACAGTAAAAAGAATTTAAAAAAAAACTGAGTTGGGTGTCAAGCCGCGTTATACAAAAATGATGATCATTATGATGTTGTGGTGTGGTTTGCCTCCATAATCTACCATGGCATAGAAGCCAATTAAAAATGCTTTAATCCCAGTGACAGGTGTATAATTTCTAGGATATTTCTCACGGAAGACTTGCAAATTCTAGATCACGCAGGCAGAGGTGATCGCCCAGAGTGACCGGACCTAACGTAATTCTTTATTACGTTCTAGTTATTACATAATGGCAAGCTGTGATATGACATTTAAATCAAGTACGTCAACTTTACCCTCGCTGGCGTCTGAAGAGCCGTGTGAGACCCCGGGCGACATGGGAACTCACACCGAGACCGACGCGGCTTTTTATCATTCCGAAACTAACAGAGGGACCGGATTTCGACACATTCTCATACCACTTGTATTTCAATATTAAAAGGGTATAATATTCAATGTGGAATTGATGCAATATTTATTCAATTCAAAATGGGAACAATGCATGTTTTTTTAAAATTTATGAATACATTAGCTTGTTTTTACTGTCTTTTACGAAGTAATAAGTAAGTATTGTAATCAGGAAAAAAGAAACTCGAAATTTTAACGGAAATACATCTTTTGTCCTTCCCTGAATCGAATCTGACTATTTTTGGAATGACGTCTGTGTGTGTATGTATGTCTGTGTGTATGTGCGTGCGTGTGTGTGTGTGTGTGTGTGTGTGTGTGTGTGTGTGTGTGCGCTCTCTACACTGTAAAGATAAAATTATGAAACTTTAAACTTAAGATTTGTATATACCTGGAAAGAAAACCTTCTATTTTTGAAAAGCATATTCAAACCGGAAGTGCATGTTTACTTGAGACACTTTTTGCATATCTTCGAAACGGCTTCACTTACAGTAAAATAGTTATAATTAAAGTTAAAGATATTAATGATGTAAACAACTTTTGTTTGAAATATTTCTTCAAAAAGTGTACCAGTTACGAGAAAATTGCTATTATCCTATTTATATTGCCATAGTTTCATAGGTATGGAAAATTATATATAATAAATCGTATCTACTATGCATGTCAACTGTTTTTAAATATTCAAATATTTTGACATTTAACATTTATTGTCAGTGTCATAAATAAGTTTAGTGAAAAAGCGTTAGAAAGGTTAGTAAATAATTTAAAATATTATATATAAATATTTTCTCTGGTTTAAAGTTAATTTGAAAACTAAAAAATGCCCGGCCATAATTATTGTTAATAATATGTAATGAATAATTATATTTTCTTTATACTATTATAAAATCCAAAATTTAAAATCTAAAATACATATGTTTTATTTGGAAATCTGACAATAAACTAACTTTACAATTTTATTGGACAATGAATGAAAATATATTGTTGAAATTTAAACATTTTATATTTTTATTTATATACTATCAAATCTAAATATACTGGCTACGTAAAGAAAGTTTAGGGCCAACACATGGCCGATGTTTTTAAGAATAACTTGCGTTTTTATGAGTAGCTTTTAAATATTTTAATAAAATCTAATATTATATTTTTGAGACATTATATGTTATTTTTCTTTTAATTATTAAATATATTCCTGCTAAACCATTTTGTGTTGTATTATTTCTAGGTTACTAGAAAATATAATTGTCATTATTTTATCAATGTTCTACAAGATACAATCTAATAATGTCTATTCAATACGGGACTGTATAAAGTATAATAGTTGTTTGGTCTCGTTGCTGAGCAACGTATAATAGCCAAAGGCCGCGACTTGTCCAGAAGTGATGGCGCGTCCAAGCCCATGGATACGCTGACAGACAGACAAACTGACAGAATTATTGCCGCTTTTGTCTACAGGCTCGTGATATCTTGTCACAGGCATTCATCACAGTCAGAATTAGGCAATTATCAAAAGTGTCTGTTCGACTACGCACCGTGAATCAAACAACCATAAAAATAGAATAACTTTTCTACAGTCAAAGCCAAAAATACTTTCATATACTGTATTGAAAAACCACCATCGAAGCGAACTATTTCAGAATTATACAAATTAATTTTGCGAGCACTACTAACGAAGTGTTAGTTTATTTTTTGACTCAGCAATAATGTATTTTACGATAGTGTAAATGGAGGAAATATAATTTAGGGAATGCACCTTAAAATTCACAATTTTATCAGTAATGCATATTCATCGCGAGGGTCAGTCCACACGTGTATTAATAATGAAATGAGAACGTGTGATATCGCGCTATTGAAGCTGTATTTATCGTAAACTACCCTTATCGTGCACAGACACATTCACAATGTAATGTGCGGAAAGTATGTGAGACATTTTATGAACGTTACGGTTTCATCGCATGCGAGAAGCCAACTTACTTATGGTAATATTTACCACATATTATATTCTTTCCGAGAATCGTACGAGTAATGTTAAAACATTTCTGATGTTCTCTACACGCGGTGTTTCACTCGAACAATGGCTGCAGCACTAGAATTTAATTTGATTAAAGGCAGTCATACATTTAGATACCAGTATCTTTTTTGAAATAAAAAAAAAAACACACTTGTTTATTTTTATTTCTTTTCTACGTGTTTATTAGTTTTCTAAGAATGTTTACGAATAACTATCCCAGAGACCCTTAGGGAAACAATAATTGGAATATTTGTAAATAGATATTCGATCCCGCATAATAAACGATACTTTTTCAAAGTTACGATAAACTTTCTTGCAATGGATTTTGTTAAACGAAAACAAATTTGAAATTACGCCATAGTAATTTTTTTTTTTCTTCTTAGCTATACCTATTTATGCACTATAATATGCCAGAATAATTATATATATTAACAACATTTCTCCAAACACAAACTATGTCACCATATTGTTTAGCCAATTAAATTCAATGAACGTAAAAAAGTTCACGTGTATCACGAAAATGTTTACTACTATATAATTACTTAAGTGTCGTGACCATCTAGCGTCAAGTTGCGGTACTTAGCGAGTAAAAATGGCGGGTAACGAGCGTGCGTACGGCTGTAACTTTGTTATTTCATTTGCGGATTTGCAATTTGAGTCCAGCATAAATGCATATTAGAGTGATTAACAAGTTTACTGGACGCGAACACATAAATGCAGTTAAACATACTTGGCTTGCGTACTTTAACAAACACGACACGATGACCGATAACACGCATACTCTCTGTATTACCGGCATACATAGAGGAACTGTTTCGTAAGCTATTTCACTATTGGAATTACTGATATTACGGATTATAGATAATTCTATAAAGAGTATAACAAATTATTACTCGAACCTTATTGCTCACTCAATAATCATTTTATTCTATTCTTATTATTAGTTTGTTATGCTATTTAGAATTTTATATTTCGATTTATTATTAAAATACCTGTATGTCTATTTCCATCAAATGGGGTGGCAAAACACTCTTTACATACCTACATTCACAAAAAATGACTACATTCCAATACATTTAACTCCTGCTATTATTTATTTAACACCTAGGCTTATACAATTTGTGGCGCTTATCAGTTAATTTTGTTGTTATAGTTTTGTTATTTTGACAGTTTACGCTTCCATATTTAATATTTAAAGCTTGCAATTTACTCAAAACCTAATATAAAATTATGTGACGTCATTATTTATCAATTATCATAATAATTGTTTAAAATCCCAAATTAACATGATAATTACTAAAAAATGAAATAAAACACAAAAAATATATTATTGGTAAACTATGCTAAACTATGCTAAATTCAAAAAAATTATAAAGTTGAATAATCGTATCAATACATTATTACGATGTTTTTATCCAAATTGCCTATGATGTAAATGAGGTATTTGATATATGAATCACTTAGTTTAAATAAACGTTAATAAACAGCAATTTTAATATTTTTATGATCTGAAATATATTAGTATATAATACAGTTGCGTTTTGTAATTTATCGATTTTGTCTCACATATATTAACTCTGTCGTGCAATTCATCCACGGATTCGAGTAAAATGCAATACAAGACCACGGATTCGACTTCTACCATATGAGGTTGTCGTTTATTTTTACATGTTTTTTTTTTTGCAAGTGTATAATATTTCGCGGTCCATGTATCATGCAGACGCGACCACTGCAAAAGCAGCGGCAGCACCATCTTGTAACCGCATGAAATATTAATTTTTCGTAGCAATAAAGTTTATATCGCGTATCATGTTGGCACGCGGGACGGGGCGCCCAGTTATGGGTGCAAACTGCATATAAATATGTATTTTGAGTTTCTCTGCATACAATGGCTTACTTCGTCACAGTGGGTTGATAAAATCACTCTCTCCTACATCAACACTTTATTCGTTATGCTTCTTTTGTTTATGTTTATAAACGCAAAAACCTACATGACTCACGTCCACACGGCGCGCGGAAAAATGTATGCAAAATATTTTAAATTATGTGCACGTTTATTTCACCCCAACACATGTCAGTCTGTTGTTGCAAATATTGTTTCATGAATAAGTTTAACACTGGTGGGTTATGCGCGATGCACAATATTTTAAGATGTATATTATTATATATCCATAAAATATATTGAGTCTAAAATGTATCTTTTACATCAATAACTGCAAACAAACAATATCAATACTTGTAAACATATAGTTCGTTTGTTTGTTTAACTGGTCAGTGCACTTGAATTATTGTGGTCAACGGGCTTCGATATCGTGTGTATGTGTGATAAGTTATTGTATTCTGATAGTGCACACGGCGTTAATGTGCGAATTTATCACTTGTTTATTGATAACCAGCGATAACTTCTCACAGTCAATAGCCCGTAATTTCATACGAAATTATTAGATTTTGATAACATGTTCGCGCGGACACGGTTTATTGTGTGTTGATTTTATGATCAATTTTCTTCACGGCAAACTGAGTTTTATTATTTTCCTATTTCACGGTATCTAAAACATTTAAATACTTCCGGATATTAACAACAATTTTTGATTTAAGAATTACAAAACTTAAATATCGCGTTTTACTATCAATATAATTAGATTTATGAACTCTAGTGCTATATTTACGAGTTATTTGTATATTTCGATATCAAAAAGAAAATCAAGTTTTACAGGCACATGACCGATCACGTATTGTACGTATGTACACCTTCGAATATAAGTCTTGCCCCTTTATAGCCTCCTAAAGTCTCGCAACCAGCATTACATGATTTTAATGCAAGTTATGCAGCACGTACAAAATCAGTTAAATTACGTAGGTGAATCCATATCATTCGCTTATTATGGTTGGGTGGTCCACCCTACCATAATAAGCGAATGATATGGATTCACCTACACAATTTAACTGATTTTATACGGGCTGCATAACTTGCATTAAAATCATGCAATGCTGGTTGCGAGACTTTAGGTGGCTATAAAGGGATAAGACTTATGTTCGAGGGTGTACATACATACATACCTATAGTTAAATACACTCATAAATAATTATATATATATATATATATATATATATATATATATATATATATATATATATATATATATATATATATATATATATATATATATATATATAATACGTAGTAAACCACTTTGAACACATTGTATGGTGCATATATACAGTGGCAGCGATATTTTTAACGGCGTCAAAGATTTATGAAGAGACGAAATGTGCTGTAATTATTGGTTTAGCAAATATATGCATTGCTATTCGTACAGGCATATAAAAAATTAGTGACTCGGTGCTGGCAATTATGGCAACACTGCACACCATAAATTTCAATTAGAAACCATTTTGTATTTGTCGAATAAATCATGTGCACCAGCGGATAAGATATTTATAGCCAATCAATTTCATTATTAGATTTTCAAACATTTTATGCAATCAGATATCATAATAAACTATTTTATATACATAAATATTTGTTTCAATGCGATATTATTTGACGTTGTTTATTATATGTATGTAAAATATAAAAATGTACATCAGTTATAAAAAACATGTTGTTTTGGGAAAATACTTGTGTTATGAAATTAAAAAAGGCAAAAAATGTAATGTAGAGTAAGGAATGTAATAATATTACATACAAGTTGGGTACAACAGGATATATAGTACATGTTCTTGCTCAGTGTGCTCGTGAAACTAGAATACCACATACGTTAACACTGCAATATGTATATATCACTCGAAACACGGGTAATTAATCTCCGTTCTGGTGTAAAAATAACTTGGATGTTTCTTTCCGCAAGCTCATAAAAATCTTGTATTTTTTATACTAACGGCCCAGCGCGTCCCATCCGACCAGATCCGTAATGCACGAAAAATAAAACACGCTGTCTTGGGAAACTTTTGCGAACCATAACTTTATGTGAATTTATAATTCAAAAAGTTAAATAAACTACTTCATGCTAATTTTGTTGATGTTGCATTCATTACGTTTTTTTCTTACACTATTTTATGAATAATTACGTTGGTATTTATATGAAACTTACGCAGTAATATATGCTTTAGCATAAGTGGTGCATGGTACTGTATACTTTATAAACTTACTTTCATAGTGTATTTTATGTTACGTATTCAGTACACTCTGAAATAAAAATGGCGCAGTTCTTATAAATTGTTTCACTCTCTAACAAAGCTAACATAACATATCACAATTGGAAGCAGTTTTAAATATTTCACATTTATAATATTTCTGGGCGTTGTATTATTAATATCAGCAATAAAGCACAGACATGTTACACACGTTCCGAATATTGTAAGAAGAATTATTTCCAAAAGCACACATTAATAAAATATGTTAGGATAATTTAGTAATAATAATAGAAATAACCAATAAATTATTGATGTTGACATTGCCCAACGTTTAATATATAAAACACATTTGACCAAATGACTAATTATAAACTTAATATGTAATTATGATTTGAATTTAGAAATTCATTAGAAAAACAGTAAAATATTCGTGTTACGCTATACTGATAGAGTGTTGATTGTATGTAAATATATTTTTAAATAGTGTTTGTATGTCATAGCCTCCTGATAATGTTCTAGAAGCAGGATATGCATATTTTGATTCCCCTGATAGCTGCTTGAAACAGCGGATTGCAGCAGAGTGTTTAGCACAAATAATATTAATAATGCGCATAAAAATAACGAGTAAAATAACGCTGTAGGTAGGTATAGGATACACTTATATATTCCGAGAAATTCGCATGTAGTAGGTACACTGAATAAATGCATTAATGGATTTGGTTTGCAAAACCAGAGCGTTTCTTTGTTATATATATACATACATACATACATACCAGCGATTGCATGGTATATGGGAGATGTTATGAACAAACACACGACGCGACGACGGGACGCGACACTATTTTATTTCTCACACCCAAACCGCAGCACATCTTCACGTATTCTAATTTATGATGAATATAAAAAACACCGCATTGTTTTTGTATACAAACGGAACATTAATATCCCGTTTAGCATATGGAGCAGTCGATGTCACGAGCTGCATATAGCATCATGAATAACAGACTTAAATGAATAACAGGGAAAATACGATTTACGTTTCTAGATTGATGTCTTTATGAATTATACACCGTTCACAACACATTTGCATAACTTAAGACGACGACCAGCGAGACAATCACTGTTTTATAAAAATAATACCTATATGTAGACGCTATTATGAAAATAACCTCCAAAATAACATTCATCACATTTGATATATTATATAGAAAGTTGTATTAAAATTTGTTAATAAATTAATTTTTTTTATGAGTCACTCAACCGTTAAAAATAGATTATTTTTACATTATACTGTTATATAGTAAAATTACTTAATTTTTTAAATATATTTTAACATAAAAATTACGTAAATTTTTGTTTGTTTGTGAATAAACAATTTGAGGAGGAAGTTTTTTTTAATTTTGATTATTTTGTATTTATTATATTAATACTTATTATGACAAGGAATACGTTTTTAACTTGCTTTATTATGGTACTCAATAGGAAAAAGATGGCTACCACTGGTTTAAGATTCTGGTAAATCCAAATAATTTATTACATTTTTTCACATTTCAATATGATTTATTTTCTTGACTTTTGGATTCTTTTATATATTTTGTAGATTTGAGTGTTTTTTTTTTGTAGTTTTAATAAAAACTAGCTAATGTTGGAGTAAATATTTAAAACCTTTGTAGCTGGTAATAAAACTTAGTTTAGGTGGTCCGTAAGAAATGTGAAATGTTTATCGCAATAGTGTTAGTTGGTATACATTAGGTAGTTTTCAAGTTTCGTTACCCACGGGTTATACCTCGATAGTGAAGAAAACTTTTAGTTTAATTAAACCAGTTTTTGTAACACTTTGTTCCACAACATTACTGCAGTTTGTAAAGACATGCAACTAGAACCTAACTTTACTTAAGGTATTCCTTTTCTATAATAACGCAGCCAAGCATCCAGAAAAACGAACAAATATTGACTCGTTTTTATTTGTTTTCTTTTTAACTGAAGCTTATACGTTGCACTATATATCCGGTTTATACTAATTAATTTGATTAACATTACAGTTTGTATGATCAATTTCTAAATATACCTACTGCTTTTTCTTCCATCTTAGATGAACCATAAATACTGCGCTAGTCTATTTTATAATTATAGCACGAGAATAGAATATGAAATAGTTAAAATAGAACAAGACTTATTCTCAATTGCATTACACCAGTAAATAACCCGCCGACATTATATTTAAGGATAATTTCGAAAGATTATATTCATCGCTACAAGAATAGTTTGACTACTTCAACAGTAAAGTATATTAATTGTAAGTGACGTTCTAAATATGTTTTTAACTTTTATTTATTATGAATTGTCTTATTACGAAAGTTACTAGTTGGTATTTTATATCTTATATAGGCATTCTAAGATTCTAGTCAAGTTTAAAAATTAATATAAAATATGCGTAGATAATAAATGGCCCTATTAAAAGGCGTGGCATCAAAACTAACAATATAAATAATATACAAACATCTGTTTGATCAATTGCGTTAGCACTTAAAATATTTAGTGAAATTTGCATATTATAAACTCCACGGCGAGGGCAGTGGTAAAATTCTTTTCGTTTTAAAAAAATAATCCGAGCACGCAGGGCCCAAGTTTTAGCTGCATCGTCGGTAGCTTTGTCACGGACATATTTACGATCATCCCGTTTGGCCGTTGTCCGAAAACTCGCCTAATTTATGTGCGGACACCTAAAACCCCGTTCAATATATATATATATATTCACCGGCAACTGAACGGGCGATCAACGCGTCGCACTAGCACGAAATCTCGTAAGATATTCTAAATCCATAACCAGTTCTACTAGTACATTTTATTTGAAACTATATACTTAAATTACTTTTTTCTTATTACTATTAAGTTTTATGTGATTATTGTTTTGGATGATATTTCGATCTAGTGTGCTGTGCGGTGCTGCCTTCATTATAGGAACAATCGCACCTTATTTGGCCGGACCGGCTACCAAAACACATTTTTAACTGTCTCCTTATATACCCCGAATTATACTACGGCGGCACGTTAATCAGGATTAACGCCTAAGGACTCGACATTTTTTCATCCTGTTTTCCTGTTTTGTTATCTTATTTGTCGACTAAATGAACGAAGAATAACGCGAATAAAAAACGAGAAAACTGACACGTTTTTAACACAGTGACAAGTTTTATTTTTTTTTTGTGTGTGTATACTCATTTTTAACTCCTAACTAATGGAGCATTATTCTACGGATGTCATTTTTTTTCTTTCTTTCGCTTTTGTTATTTTTCGTTTTAATGAGATGGGAATTAATTACTCTGCAAATTTCTCGGAAATGGCGAATAAAGTTATACTAAAAGAAATTACATCTAAATGTTTATGTCATTTTTCATTTAGCGCCATATATATATATATATATCTAATATACAATATATCCACCATATAGTTGTACGAATAATTATCACATCTAAAGGATTTTTACATTTCTGTATCTTTTGGAAGATATTTCGTGTTTTCAGTTGCATTTAGTGAATTTTAAACAAAGTTTCATATCTTGTACGTTGTTATATGCGGTCAACTGCCCTGCTGGGCCCGTAGGGAATTAAAAACCTATACATAATAACAAACATGATGGCTTTTAAACAGGGACCGTATATACAAGCATCCAAGGAGCAGTTGCTCGATCTATCATTATCATAAACACTGCCACTGTCGCTTCTGTATTGTAAACGAACCTTTAACTTTCACTACAAACTGACTTCAGTCTCTAGTCGATTTCATTTGGGATTTACAACTTAGTAGATACTCGAAATAAAACACTGATATGAATAGAGATTATTATTATAGAGGAAAACTATAGTTAAGAGGAAAAAGAAAGACCATTGTTAATAACAAAGGAAAAATTCTATTCAGTGAAAAATCTGTTTTGTTTTAAATACAAAATGAAAGATATATAAACAAATTTTGCAGTTGGCTAATCAATAATCACAACGCATATCAGAGCGCGAAATCTCTGCAACTGTAAATCTAAAATCCATAGCAAGCAAACGCAAGTGATTAGTTTTTCAGGTTACAGAATCACTTCTGGCAGAATAATTTTCTGCACTACTGCACCAATGGCAACAGAACTGTTTATATTTGTGTAATCATCGGAACGGATTCTTCTGCAAGTGTTTTATTAGTTACTGTCATGTTAATGACACTGTAAACATTTGAATTTGTTTTTATTTTCATTTGATTGGAAACGTTGAGCGTGGCGACACCAAAAAATACTTTTTCTTTTCCAGTTGACTTCATTTCTTATTTGTACAAGGTTCTTTTTATTAAAGAAAAGTATTTAAATTTAACATATTTCGTAACATCCATATAGGACACATGAATGTATGTTTTTCTAAGAATCCAATCACAATTTTTGAACAGAACTAAATTAAAAATCCCTATGCTTATCTTGTTCGGTTCCCAGTACAGCCGCCTATTATTTCTAACTTTATTTGAGCGCATCTGCCTTTGAACGAGCGTGGAATGCGCCATTTATTTTCCTATCAGTTATTGAAATCTCGTTTACAAATGTACACAAAGATCGAACGCGATACATTCTGTATGCAACTAATGATAATGAAATAAAAAGTATTTGAACATTATCTGCTTTATGGTCATGTCGTTTCCAAATGCCATCTCGTTGCTATGGCATATAGTAAAACAATATCATTTTTAATCATATTTCAACACAGACAAAAATGATTATAAAAATTCCAATCAATTATATTCAGAAATCTACCAGACACACATTGAGAATTTAAAATTAAATTTTCAAAATATACAAAAATGTGTAAGGATTTAGTTGAACGGCGAAAGATTGAATATAATACGTCGACTGAAAACTAAATCGGCCTTTAGTGGTTTTATCAATAGTACAAAGAATATCGGCATAGCCTTGTTTAGAAAAGAATAAACATGTTGCCATAGCCTGTATGATCTTAGCGAATTGATAAAATTAACAGGAGTATCTTATCCTTACGCGGTGGTGGTAACCCCTTGTATAGAATGTACGGAATGGACTCGTCCACATGTTATATAGAGAGTAAGGCGTTGTTTTAGTGCTTGTTAGGCGAGTATTTAGAGGAGTGATTCGGTGTCCGCAGCACGCAGTGTCGCTTTTTCCCAAAGAAGCACAAGCGAGAGTCTTCCAGTAAGAAGATAGTCAAGATGCGATGTCGATCGAAAGATTAGATATACCATGTGGAACAATGGCGCGATTTATGTGTTCTACTTTATCGGCACAGCGTACGGGTTGTTTGTTTTTAATTGGGTCGTTTCTGACCACATTCTGTACAGTAGTTTTAGGACATGTTTACCATTAAGTTATTCAACTGGTTATCCTTCCTAATGATTCAACGAGTAACTTCTCTTTCAACACACGAAAGAAGAAAAATCACGTCACGATGCGAACAATCAGATTGTTAGGGTTATTATCTATTTAAAGCAAACGTGCATTCTAACCGTGATTAAATAAGATGTTTAGAGATAACGCTACCGGTTGCTCTCATATAGATATATTAGGAAGTAAATACATTGTAGCCAGCCAGCATAGCACAATGTCGTCTTACCTATTTCAATAAGATGGATCGTTAAAGAATGCATGTTTTATGCTCCTGACACACTTAAAATGCTTTAATTGTCATACCTCTATGTCTCCGATTACGTCGAAACGCTACATTTCATTCGAAAAGTATTTTGGATTTAATAACAAGGATTGCCATGTCTTCATCATTGATGTAAATCTAACAAGAAAATAACAAAAAAGCGTTTGTCGTCAACTTTTTCAATAATTATAACGACACATTTTTAAAATGGCGATTCATAGCCGATTTTTTTTTTATGTAAACAATAAAGATTTAAAAATATATTTGGAGGAATTTTTATGAATTATCTATTCTTCTCTCGAAAATTCTACGAAAAATAAACTGGTCATGAAAATGTATCCTATATAAAAGTCCGAATTTATGGATTCTCCTGCGTGTTACAATAAAAAGAATAGTGAAATATATCTGGAAAACAATTGAAAGTCAATAAAAACTGGTTACGATTATAATTTTAAATGTTTGGTGAAACGATGGTAAGTTATTGAATTACCAAGACCAAAAAAAAATCGGCGGGATAAAAGCAATTTTTTTTTTCATGATCGCTGCTGTGAAATTCAACAGATGTACGAAATTTTTTGTTATTACGTTTGTCTAGAGATGTTCAGATTATCATAAAGTAAAAAGTGAACACGAGTTCTTGGACAAAACGACAAATATTTCGCGATGTGGAACAACTTAACATAGAAAAAAAAAACAAACAATTTTCTTGTTCTCGCTCGTGGATACCTGCGTCAAGGTCACCGCATAAATCACTTCCTACCAAATAAGTACACTTCAAACCCAGTTCACACTGCAACACCTGCCTTCTAGACTATATTCAACTATAAAAAGAATACAAAAATATTTTGGAATATACTATAATGATGGTTACGTAGGTATATAATTTTGTCTTGCACAATTTGAAAGAAATTCCATTTAGACAAATTGTTTGTAACTGTCATATGTTTCTAATTAATTGTCTACTTCTAAGTTTATCTAAGTAATTAATGAACATTTCTACGAACTCAAATCATATTTTAAATTATTCTAGATTATTTTGTAGTGATCTGCGCTCAGTTACTCTCCGTATCAATATTTAATGGTGTGTTATTTTTATTGAAGCAATATTCAAGAAGATAAAATAATTCCTGCATATGTTCTGGCATAACTTTACTAATATCTATATGTTATCAAGTTGGTACCTCCATGTTAGTTTTTGAAATGGATTGCATGGAATTAATATGATTACAAAGTTATTTTCAATTGACATTTTTAGAATATATTATATACCTCCAGTTATTAGTGTATATAATTCAATAATATATTGTTTACAGTTTATAACGGCTTATGTGTAGGGGTATAAAATAAAAAATATGTTGGTGTGAAATATTTAATTTATATGCAAGTTATTTGAATTTTAAAACATTTTGAATAGGATGGTAGTTGTAGTCAAAAAATGCTATCAAAATAAATTAAACTTGTTGTTTGACTGCTATACTGTTATTGCCGAGAAATTTCAGCGAAATATAGTATCGCAGTATGCATATTTTCCCGTTTCATAAAGTCAGAAATCGCCTAGGAAATTCTTTTATTAAATTGAAACACGGCATTTGACAGTAAATAAATAAAAACAGATTCACTGGTTCTGGTGTGCAAGGGACGTTTCGTGTCTTTTATTTAAGACGATGCCATTTAACACCTAAACGGTGCTGGGTTTTATGTTTAAATTTCGTGACACTCAACCAACGCCGTGCATGTGTGGTCTGCATAAAACATGCATGCACACAGGATGGTTGATATTGAGTTTCAAAATACGAAATACAACCAAAAAAAAAAAAATTTATTAATATTAAATTTCGATTTTCAAGTCAATATACGTTCATAGTTAAATATTTGGCTATGCATTTTTAGTATTTTTGATACTTATACATTTACGGCTTATATTCAAATCGAAGCAAATTTTCTTTATATATAACTCGTATATTTGAATGAAAGCGCGTCGCTCGTAAGACCAAGTTCGTTACTGATATTGAAAGTAGTTTCGCATGTTTAGTTTGCGTTAATCATTTAGTAATTCGCACCAGTAGACGACGATCTAGTCGAACGACTGGCTAAAGAAAAATAATCAAGTATACAGAAAAGGAAAAATAGGTAATGGCGTAACGCGCTCTGGTGGAACATATCGAAATGGAGTATAACTTTTTCTATAAATCTCTAACTATAGTTGAAACATACGGGCGTTTAGCGCTTGCGAATCGTCTGCAGACGAGTAGAGTCACTTTTAATTTGTCTCAGTGTGAAACGAACTCACGTCGATCGCCGTTGAATAAATCCACACCGGAGGCGATTATGGTGGCGTCTGATTGAAATTTGATCGCGCCACGTTTAGCGAACCCGGTCCATTCTCTTGTCGAAGCCCTATTTCTGTCTCTACTGACTACAGTAGCGTACTAATACTTTCACACCCATTTTCATAGAATATTGTGAAATTACAGTGAAGGAAATGAATATAATTTTATATTAAATAAATAGAGATTCCATTATCTAATATCTATATACGTAAGAATAATCTTACACCTTGTCAATTAAATTTAAAATTAAAATGATTTGCACAACTACTGCGGAAGTTTTCTTGGTGAAATTGAAATTTATATTCAAAGTCGCGCTCTGTTAGGGTAAGAACATTTTAAATAGTCTAAATTTACAAATAAAATCAAGTCAACGAAATTATATATATGATCTATTTCCTCGTATTATTTCAATGGAAATCTATGTATAATTCATAGTTGAGCTTCTCCAAGAATATTATCCAATTAAATGACTTGAATCAATATTCATAGCTAAATGTCAAAGTACTAAACATGTAATTGTAACTTGTGCAAACGGGAATTAAACCAATAAACTCTGAATGTAACGCCACTGATATCCAGATCGCTAGACACCACCTGAATCAAAGTGTATATCCAATTCACGTTGTCCCATAGGTAAAAGATGTGTCTCTGTCTGTTTGTCTGTCTGTATGTATGTCGGTGAGAGTCCACAGTCGTTTGATCCGATAGTTTAGAACTGTGTTAAGGGAGACTTTGCTCAAAACGCTATCCATCCCGGTCACCATTATCAAGCAACCGTCGCGACATACTGATGTTTCATTGTTTCCATCTAACACGTAAATAAATACACCAAAATACCCATAAAAGGAATCACTCAACGCGAGACGTGATCGGCCTCAACACAAACCAAATATAGTCAATTCAGAAGCATTTTATTAAAGTTACATTCTACCCATATTAATAATTTCCGGAATTTCACTTTTATAATATTTGTATGCGATACAAAAAAAAAGCTCTCTTTTTCATATTTATAACGATTATGCATTTTGTAAATAACATACTTAACAATCTAGTGTGGGAGTGGTTTTATAAACCGTCATATTATCGCTTTTAATTAACATATTAATCGCAATATATACTCGGTCTTGTTAATAAAATTTAAATTCATAATTATGAATAACGGCGCCGCTCCGTTGCACAACTGCGTTTCAGAAGCTTTGGTTGCCGGCGCAAACGACTCATATAAATCGAAATAATTTGGGTAGGAATTGTCTACTTACCGGCCATAATTAGTTCTCGAGAAACCCGTTTCGAAGTGAAGAGGCGCGGCGATCGTCATAACACGACCATCGCCGGGATTAAACCAATAAAATTGTCAGATTACTCGTTCAATCCTGATTCTGACTTATCTTGCATGCATTTTATTTCATCCGAAATTTATAGTTAGAAAAAATTTAACGATAAAGATGTTACCTTTTGTCCGACGTGTTTTTTATCAGCTACAAAAGAAATAGACGTAGGGATTAGGCGTACTCAAGTCTCACCTGCTTTCGTTAAATAAATTCTTTATGGTTGAAATTCGTAATTGGACTTTTTGAATATATTGTAGGTATATGTGTACAATTATCTAGATATTTAATTACAATGGATTCAATTTGTAACTTTTCATCGCAACTTATTTATTTTAATATCAAAGTGACAACAAAAATGATTATATCTGAGATATTTTCATTTATATATAACAGCAATTCTAATAAAGTAAGAAGAGAACCCCATTTTCCAGCACATTAGCACACTATCCAATCACCGACATACGGTTTCGGCCCGTTGCACTATTTGAATGCCTTGCTTGCTGTATAAGTTTGTATGAGCGAGGAACGTCCTAAACATATTTCTACTCTGGTGCCATAAAAGCTAATAGCAAAGGTGAAACATTGGAACCGGGTTTACGAGTGTAATAAACTGAAGTTTTTAGAAAATTGAGAACGGGGTAAAAATGAAAAGTTTTCCACATCACAACGTAGTGCACTCGGGCTTAAATCTGGCTCAGAAATAAAATTATATCTTTTACAACCTGCCACCTTCTTTCATAAGCTCTGGGATTTATTTTAATGTTTAGAATTTTAAAACTAGTGCGTTATCTACTATAATACTTGATTAAAATTTTAACTATTATTTTCTAGAAAATTTATTCGATATTCTAATAATAAATAAGAAGCATAAGAGGAAGAAGTGGTAAATTGGTTATAAATATTAAAAAAAAGTTGTTAAACATTTTCAATAATTTTAGAAATTAATGGTTTTTGCACATATTGAAATATGATCTAGGTACACAAAAAATATTAAAATTTCAGAACTTTTTCATTTTATGTCGTTTGCATTTTTAGCTCGCCGTACGTAGTAT